>OZ038484.1:136182152-136199652 GCA_964036315.1 Acanthosepion esculentum | reverse complement strand
TTTGCATTCCTCCTCGTCTGGTCCTGCGAAGAAGGAAAAGTGGGAGTTAGAATCTAAAAGAGGTGCACCGTTTTCAGATGCACACCCAACTATATAAACATCGTTTGATTGTAGACAATAGATTTAGCACATGACTCGCCAGCAGACACATCAATCATGCTGGAGATGCAATTGCTGTGTAGTGTAAACATGTCGATTACACATGCAACATATCATGTATGCATTCCTAGCTGTCAGGCTGACTAGCTGGCCGTCTAGATAGTTTTTTGGCTGACGGTCGACCGGGTGGACGGGTGGATGGATGCATCGATGGGAGAAAGAAAGAAAAAACAAAATGAGAAAAGTATTGAAAATAAGGGCAGGGCGTATGGAGTGCGGTTAGGGTAAAGTCGGACATTGGGGTGGGAAGAAAAAGATTTATTTTGATGGAGAAAAGAAACTGGTGAATGAGATGAAATGGTGGACCAGAAAGGGCGGAGAGACAATAAGGAAGAATGCTTTGAAAGGGAGACGTGGAAGGAACATGAAGCAAAGAAAGAAGAGAAAGAAAGTGAAATTTCCTTAGCGGAAGAGAGGGAAAAAAACCTGAAGAATAATGTGAAAACTTTGGACAAGAAAAAGAAAGCTAAGGAAGAAGAAGAGGAAGAACGGAAGTCAGAGAGAAAGAAGAAAGGAGCCTACTGAAAAGAAAGAAAGAAAGAAAGAAAGAAAGAAACCTACAGAAGAGAAAGAAAGAAAGAAAGAAAGAAAGAAAGAAATAAGCCTACAGAAGAGAAAGGAAGAAAGAAAGAAAGAAAGAAAGAAAGGAGCCTACAGAAGAGAAAGAAAGAAAGAAAGAAAGAAAGGAGCCTACAGAAGAGAAAGAAAGAAAGAAATGAGCCTACTGAAAAGAAAGAAAGAAAGAAAGAAAGAAATAAGCCTACAGAAGAGAAAGAAAGAAAGAAAGAAAGAAAGAAATAAGCCTACAGAAGAGAAAAGAAGAAAGAAAGAAAGAAAGAAAGAAAGGAGCCTACAGAAGAGAAAGAAAGAAAGAAAGAAGCCGAAAGAAAGAAAGAAAGAAATGAGCTTACAGAAAAGAAAGAAAGAAAGAAAGAAATGAGCCTACAGAAAATAAAGAAAGAAAGAAAGAAAGAAGCCTACAGAAAAGAAAGAAAGAAAGAAAGGAAAGAAAGAAAGAAAGAAGGGAGCCAACAGAAGAAAAAGAAAGAAAGAAAGACAAAGCAGAAGAGAAAAAGGAGAGAAAAGAAAACTTTATGAAAAATGCCAAAAATAAAAAGATTTACAAAAAGATGAAAGGTAAAAAAAGAAGCAAGTAGAATGAGAATTGAAACTGATTTGTTTTAATTAAAAATAATTCTAAAATTTCGCTTACCTTTAAAAAAATCTCGCAGAAGAGTTCGCTAATTTTACGTGTTCTGTTCTCAAAAGGAATTTCACTGTTTTCGCCTTCTACCAAACCAAACTAATACGTATCCACACACACGCACATACACATACAACACACACACACACACACACACAGATAGATAGATAGATAGATAGATAGATAGATAGATAGATAGATTGCAAACATAGGAATCAACACTATGTGCTGCCAGTTTCATCCCTCAATGCAAACTTCAGACCTACACCATGCATTGTTGATTTCTAGGTCCACACTATTTATATGTGTAAACACACCAGTCTTAATATTAAGCCATTTTCTTCTATGATTATAGCAAATTTTAAACAATATATGTATCTCTATGCGTGTGTGTATATTGTATATTTGGGGAGCTATCTTTCTTTTGTTCATTGAATGTAACGAAGAAGGAAAATTTTATAATGACTAAATGAGTCTACCCGACAGTTTCTACACTTAATTAGTTACAATTAATTAGTTACAATTAATTAGTTAATTATATAAAAGAAGTTTACGAAAATTTTTTAAAATGAATAAAAAAAACTTACAAAATTTTCCTTGTCCGTCACATTCAGTGATAAAAAATGTTTGAATAAAAAATACGTCATATTATAAAAATCAAATCCATTATTTTTTTAGAAATTGCTTTATATAGCCACACACACACATAAAGGGTGTTCCAATAACTTGGGCCGATTTTAAATGTGAATTAAGTTTAAGCGTGTAATGATTTTTTTTTTCTTTTTCTTTCAGATTTGTCGGACATTTGGGCGATATTATTTTTCACATATAATTGCCATGACTTAAATAATATGATCCAATAGAGAGATAAATAAATGTTCACTAATAACACTGATTTATTTACTGCTGACTTTGATCCGTCTTAATGAAACACCCTTATATATAATCCGTCTTAATGAAACACCCTTATATATAATCAGTCTTAATGAAACACCCTTAGATATATGTGTGTGTGTGCGCGCGTGTGCGTGCGTAAGTGTGTATGTGTGTGCCGGTACGATTAAAATAAATTCCTTCAACGTCCCACCCCGTCAAGGATCTTATTTGATACTGCAGGAATTTGAAAAATAATAATTTTACAAATAATTTTGTACGCGGCACGATTTTTGCCTAAAAATTTCCAACGGAACGTTTATTTGAACTTATTTTAAAAGTTCTAATTACCAATTCCATATTTTTTATTCAAATGAGTATATAAAGGGAGGTTCCGAAAACTTAGAGACAGCATTCCGATGAATGGACTCTTCTTCCCCTACTTGGACAAAATGGACTTACCCATTTGACGTATCTCCGTGTACTATTGGCTACCATAAAATGCAAACAGCTTTTAATATCGTTTCACCGTTGGGTGATTGTTAGGGACAGAAAGATATCTGCGAAGTTACAAATTCTTGAGCTTTCTCTCGGGTAAGAGTAGCGTATAGATAAGGGCACATCGACGTGGTGTAATTGTTAGCAAGCTTGCCTCGCTAGAACAGTTACGACTGAGTAATGAGTTCGATCCTTGCTGAGTGCCCCATACTTTCGTCCTTGTGACGCATCTAAGCTCCGCTTGGAAAATCGCCATTTTAGCCCTCCTCGAGGCGGTATAATGGTTAGCAAGCTTGTCTCGCTAGAACAATTACGACTGAGTAGAGAGTCCGGGACTCACTAGGTGCCCACTACTTTCGGCCTTGTGCCACATTTTAAACTACGCTTGGAAAATCGCTATGCCACAATCGCTGTATTTTCGAACACTAAATCTTGAGTAACGCAAAGATATCAGGTAATATCCAAATTTCTAAGTAGGACTCTTCACGTATCTCAATAGGAACTGTATCATCTAATTAACATGGGTGTAAAGTTCCTTGGCATGTCATTGTTCTTGAACATTCTTTTTTTTTTAAACTAAAATTTTGGCTAACTTTTCTACTGAAACAAAGATGAAGATTATGGTTTTGAAGGGGAAGAAAACTCAACGAGAGATCGCCAGGTGGCTGGGAATTTCCCTGAACAGTGTTCAAACCACCCAAAAGATATTTCCTACGACTGGATGTGTTTTAAGTGCAAAGAAAATAAACAGCCAGACATGTGAGGATTGAATGCAGGCTTAACAATGAGGTTTCACTTAATACCGTACTAAGAGATTTACGAAAAACAACTTGAACGGGCGTATAGCAGAAAAAAAAGCCATCATTAACCGAAACACATCGGAATAAAAGACTGAAGTGGTCAAAAGGACATCTAAGATGGGCTGCTGGAAAGTGGCAAAAAGTAATTGTTAGTGATGAATGCAAAAAAGAGTTACATTCTAATGCAAAGGATTCTTATGTAAGAATACCAGTGGGAGAAAGAAACAATACAAGATTCTCCACAAAGACGGGAAAAATTGGTGATGGACACGTAAAGGTGTGGAGTTGCATCAAATACAGAAGAGGAAAACTGGTAAAAGTTGATGGAAACCTAAACAGCGAAAACTATATTACAGGAAAGTCTTGTCACCACCTACCAAAACGTAATGAGAACAATACAAGAACAAGTAATACAGTAAATACAAAGCACATGTACTGGATTCAGTGTATTCACTTTCATTGACGTTGTCACACATCGAGTAGGTCTGTACGAACACCATCATTTTTGTGGCACAAAATGATGCGGCGCCATGTCGTCTGTGATATTTTACGAAGCGATGCTTTGTTGATTGTTGCAAAGGACCTCAGAACGGCATCCTTCAACTGATGGGTATCCTGGTATCGTTCATGTGAAACTCTCTCCTTGATAATAATAATAATACCCAACAGAACGTTGAAATAGAAAATAATATCATGTAGGGGTCACAAGACTTTCGGACCACCCTGTAGTTCATTACGTTCTCATCTTCTGCCAGATATGAAAATGGCTGTGCTCCTTGCCACACATCACGTGAAACAAAAGGATTTCTTGTGGATTAAGATTATCAACTTGCCTGTACAAAATCTTGATCTAAATATAATTGAAATATTGTGCTGAGGGCTGAAGAAATCATTGCTCCAACAGAAACCACGAGCTTTGAGATTACTGCCAAGAAAAATTGGAAAATATACCAAATGAGAAAAAAATGGACCTTGTCCCATTCATTGCCACTTCAAATTAAGGCAATTCTTCGGGCCAAACACAACACTAATTACTAATTCCATACTTTGACGTTTTGTATTTTCTGTAATAATAGAGTTGTGAGTTCAATACCTGGCCACAGCAGATGGAACAAAACCCCGGATAGTTGAGTTACTAAAAGGTAAATAAATGGAACTGGGACTGTGGATGAAATAAAGGGTTCGGCTCGAAATTCCAATGTATATCACCTGAAAAATGTCGGTGCGTACAACGGCCGAAACATCGTGGATATGAAAAATAAAGAAGAGTCCGACAATGTCAATCGAGTAGATAGTTAAAATACTTCATCTCAGAAATATACACAGATAATAAAGATTAAATTTTGCAAAATAATGTTCCTTTTTAACATGAAATTTTTGCTGTCTGTCTATATTTCTGAGATGAGGTATTATGTACACTATCTACATTATTCGGAATATTGTCCTCATCTTTGTCACCATATTTATTACAATGATTCGGTCTTTCAGTATCTGTCTATATTTCTGAGATGAGGTATTATGTACATTATTTACATTATTCGGACTATTGTCCTCGTCTTTGTCGCCATATTTATTACAACGTTGTACGCTCCGGCCTTCTACAGGTGGTTGGAATGTCGAACTGAATCATTCACTGTTCACGTTCCACGTGCTATGTTTTCAATGGATGTCAGTTATCAGTTATCTCCTGTTAATTCTCCAAGTTCTCCATTGCCTTAACCGTGTATTGAACTCACACACTTTTGGTCCTGTCACTGGATCTAACCAACGTCTTTATCGACTGTGCCATATTTCCTTGAGGACATCTGTGTTTGAATTTCTGGGTATTATAAACCTGCCTTCAGCACAAGTTTTACTAGTGCTCATATTGCAATTTTTGCTTTATCTGGCACTCCTTATTACTGGTTCCCATATTGTATTCATTTCTATACTTGGTCGGCTCAGGAACTTTTGTCGCCTAGCATATGTGCTGATTCCTTAAGTTTACGAATTTTCCACTGGTGTTCCTTGTCTATGACCTCAACCTGACCCCACAGAGGGCGATGATCTCCCCTTTCTCTCCATATGTGGTCAGCCACACCTGATTTTTCCACTTCCCCTCGTGTTACAGCTTTTTGGTGTTCTTGAAGCCTTACCTTAATGGGGCAGCCTGTCTCTCCTTTATATTTCTTTCCGCAGCTGCACGGGATAGCGTACACACAGTCTTTAGTCATGTTCTCCTCCGAAACGTTGTAACAAATATGGCGACAAAGATGAAGACAATAATCCGAATAATGTAAATAGTGAAATTTTCGCTGATGACCCAATCTTTTTACATGGCCATTTATCAGTACCACAAGGACGAATAGGCTCTATCATCCTCCATACAGTATAGTAGTAATACTATTCAATTCTCTTCATGTTAAGGCATCCTCAACGCCCATGTCACCATCATCAAAGCTGTTTCGATACACTGCAGATCACTAGGATTTCTCATTTTCGATATTTTTTTTAAGCATATCACCCCAAGCAAGGCTGGAAGCCACTAGTACGCAGGGGGTTACAGAAGGTTTGGAGGAAAAGCAGATAGGAGTGGTAAAGGAGAGGATGTGGAGGAAGATAGTGGATCGATCAAGGCTAGGGGGTTACAGAAGATTTGGAGTGAGAGCAGATGGGAATGAAAGGGGAAAGGGTGAGAAGGGAAGAGGATAGATCAAGGCAGCTGGAGATGTCGATTGACGTTACGCTTAAATAGTTGGAGCTTGTATTTGTCAGGGAAGCAGGAATAAGGAAGGGAGTTCCACAGGCGAGATGTGCGAGACATGAAGCTATTGGAGTAGAAGAGACGTCTACATCTAACAGTTTCAACAGTGAAGGGGTGGGAACGGGATGCCAGCCTCGTGGGACGTTTAAATTCATATGGCTGCTCGTTTCCCTTCATGCCCATATACGCAGGCCAATTTATGTTTCTGCAACACACACACATCCCGCCTGTGGTTCATAATGCAACTATGGTCAACGGATCTTAATTCAAGAATGATCCACTCCAGATCCACATACGATTTTGAACTCAGAGTTCTCCTTCTATACTGGTTGCCAACTAGGGATAGACTGTCAGGTCTATCCTGCTATTTAATCCACAGTGGAGGGGCGAAAAGATGGATTTATACCTTTCCAAGTTATTTGTTCGAAAGTGAATGTAATGATCTCGATAAGAATTTGAATTCGGCTAAACATTACAAGTGGTCATATAAGCGTCGGAAATGTACCATCTATTAATGGAAAAGCTCACCAAACTCGAAGAATATATGGAATGTTGTGTGTGCTGTTATCCTGAAGAAGGCACTTTAGGAAAAGAGCCAGCTGATGCAGACAAAATGACAAATTTCCTGCTGGGAAGCATTGAGCCATATCATTCATATGGAAGATAATTTATTCCTTATCACTTATTTCAGCCTCATTGAAGTTCTGATAAATACCTTGATCGAAACATTGTTCCACGATGAAAATGGTATCTTTCAGAAAAAAAAGGACCCTGCTACACAGCACAAGTTGTTTACAAAGGATTATAAAACTCCCGCTATAGAGTTAGGAACTAGTGCTCTCAACCTTGCAGGCAAATTTCTAACCGTGAAGTCTGTTGACCCATAAATCTGAATTAAATCAGTTTGGTTTTTTGAAAGAGAGATATTCATATCTAACAATTTATAATTCGAGAATTTTATATGGTCATTTCAAAATAATTAGAGAATTTTATACGGTCATTTCAAAATAATTAGAGAATTTTATATGGTCATTTCAAAATAATTAGAGAATTTTATATGGTCATTTCAAAATAATTAGAGAATTTTATACGGTCATTTCAAAATAATTAGAGAATTTTATATGGTCATTTCAAAATAATTAAAGAATTTTATATGTTCACTGCAAAATAACAGTTCAATTAGAATTTTATAATCAAACAAAACTGTTTTGTTAGGACCAACAATATAAAAATCATTATTATTACTTCAAACATTATAGTGAATCGTTCTTATTTGAAATCATAAAATATCTGTGTCCCACCTGAAATTTGCTATCGCCCAATTGGCTATAGGTTTAGAAACACCGCCTTTTATACTTTCTTTTGTCTTATTTTGATTGTTTACTTTTATTTTATTTTACTTCAATCATTCTAACATTCATTCTACAACTGTTAAATATGTAACACGAAACGAAAATAAAGAATGAAAGTGTGGCTATTGAAGCAAAGCAAAAGCCATCTGTATCAAGACAATATATTTAATATTTAAGGCCCCAACTTGTTTCATTATTTTCTGTTCGAGTTATATGTGCTGTCCATTTTAGTTGTTGCCGCTCTTGGAAGTTTTCAAGTGATATGGTTTCTGTTATTTGGTACAGTTCTTTCTTTGTGATTATGTAGCGCCAGTATACTAGATCCGACAATGGGAATTTCTCTTCAAGTCCTATGCAGTTCGTTCGCTTGAATCCAGTTTCTTTTCTCACACATCTTGCTTGTGGAACTCCCTTCTGGCTCAAGGCTTTCCTGCCAACATTAATCTTCAAAAATTTAAATGCAATTTCAATCGCTATCTACGTCCTCTTGATTACTCTTTCCTCTTCCAGCTCAGTATTCATGTTTCTGTTTCTAATTCTTCCACGCCCTGTAACCCACTTGTATCCTAATGACTTTACTGCCTTACATGTGGTGAACTCGATTAAAACCCAAAACATTAAATATTAATCTTGAAAAAGCGATTATACATTAGCCGATAGTTTACATGTTTCTGAATAAGTTGGACGACACGCGTATAACCTTTCATAGGTCGGAATTAGGAAAGCAACAGATGGACAGTTTTAGAAATTAGTTTAACCTATGAATTCCCCTGGTAAGTTATATTAAAACGTTAAAATAGTTTTCTCTTTGTGTATATAAACATGAATAATTACATTCTTTCCTTTTTAATCAGATTTAACGTTCAAATGATAATAAATTCTAATCAAAGAGAAAATATCCCTTTATGGTGACATCGTCAAACAGGCCTTATTAAACCTCTGTTGTAGTTTTTGCAGAAAAAAATTAGACGAAAAAATGTACCATACATTACCGTTTTATATAGACCAAATTTAACGATACTTACAT
This sequence comes from Acanthosepion esculentum, assembly GCA_964036315.1. Lineage (NCBI taxonomy): Eukaryota > Metazoa > Mollusca > Cephalopoda > Sepiida > Sepiidae > Acanthosepion > Acanthosepion esculentum. Next base: position 136,190,996 of record OZ038484.1, on the reverse strand, counting down.
ATATTTATAACGAATACAGAGTCATAATACTGATGGGATATACAGGGTGGTGCAAAATAGGTGGACTGTATGTGGAATAGGTTTCTGTATCGGTTATATTATAACAACTGAGTATCTTGATGAAACATTTCCTGAGAAATGGATTGGCCGAAGAGGTCCAATCGATTGGCCGGCACGTTCACCAGACTTGACCCCAATGGATTTCTTCGTTTGGGGAGTACTCAAGGACAAAGTTTATAGTCGAAAACCAAAAAGTGTCGGTGATTTGAAAAATTACATAAAAGATGCATTTCAAGAAATTAATACCCAAAAAGACTTGTGCAAAAAAGTTTGTCGAAGCGTTAGAGGTAGACTTCAAAGTTGTGTAAATTGTGATGGAAAACAGTTTGAGCACCTGCGTTGATAAAATTTAAGGGCTTTTGTATTATTGTCCCCACAATAAAATTTAAGGGTTTTTGTATTATTGTTCACAATAAAATTTAAGGGCTTTTGTATTATTGTTGACAATAAAATTTAAGGGCTTTTGTATTATTGTTCACAATAAAAATTTAAAGGCTTTTGTATTATTGTTCACAATAAAATTTAAGGGCTTTTGTATTATTGTTCACAATAAAATTTAAGGGCTTTGTGTTATTGTTCACAATTAAATTTAAGGGCTTTTGTATTATTGTTCACAATAAAATTTAATTGTCAATGTAATAATTGTGTTAGTGAATATAATTGTATGTATATTTAATCTCAAAGTAAATGTAATTATTTATTGTCCACCTACCTTTGGACCACCCTGTATTGATTTATATTTTATTTTCTTCCGTGTATCTTTCTTTAGAAAGGATATATCGGCAGATGTAAACTTTGACCTTTTCTGAATTCTTAATACTTTAAGGGAAATAAGAATGTCGAAAATAATAGACAGCGCTCTTCGGATTCACGTCTACGCCGACAGTCATAAGCATTTTGTCCATTGGACCTTTAATAAAATTATTACATCAGATAACGATGACGTATGAAAAACAATTAAAAAAATCTATACAAAAGTCCCTTGTGAGTTTTTTCAACGTATTTAATAGGGATTGCTTCCCAAATGTACACACGTACGTATATATAAATGCACCTAAACAAAGTTGCATCTTTGTAGTGAGTAAATTATTTTGGGTTATAAGAAAAATTATAATATATATATATATATATCAGGACCTACCCACATTTCCCACTCACACAAGACAGACCTGCTTACGGAGGTGTTGAGGGCTCACACTTATACACACACCCACACGAATATACACGCTTACACACATCATACTCGCTCACTCCTTAAGAACCAAATAACACACGCACACTTAACAGTCACATCCCCTTTCCAGGAACCAATAAAACTGTCAAAATGACCAAGGGAATTCAGAGCAGCATGAATCCATTCAGCACTTATCTCAAATAACAACTTAAAAGAGACTGTTTGACCAACACAAGGATTGACCAAAATCATGTTAAAAAAATAAAAAAACAAATGAAAACTAAAGACAAAAGTTCATTTTCTCCATCAAGACATTCATTTCTGTAGTTCACTGCTACCAGCAAGCAGAATTCTTTTTCTCCTGATGATGACCATGTTGCCCGAAACTAGTCAAGGAATCTAAATGAAATAATAATAAAAACGAAAGAATATTAATATACAACCCAATGTGTCTAAAGATTTTAATTTTTTAATATTTTTTATTGTTCAACATATATATATATATATATATATATATATATATATATATATATATATACATACATACATAAAGCTGTAAATGTTTTTGATTAGAATGTGTATTTTTCATATATATTTTATTCTGTATATATCACTACATGTGTTTCGGGTCTTGTGACCTTCTTCAGGCAAAGAGTGGTTAGTTCCACATATTATTTAAAGTAATGATTTTCTTCTTATGTAAACCTTTTAACAATAGTCTTTTGCGTGTAGTAGTAGTTGTCTGAATTTTTTCGGCCTGTCCAACGTCCAAGATGGATTCAAATGACTATTACTATACACAAAAGACAATGGTTAAAAGGTTTAACATAGGAAGAAAAAAATCCATTCCTTTAAATAATATGTATAACTAACCATTCTTCGCCTAGAGAAGTTCTCAAGATCCGAAACACGTGTAGTGATATATACAGAATAAAATATATTTTTTTAAAATCCATATTATAATAAAAAACGTTTACGGTCTTTTCTCTCTTTAAAATATACACTTTTCTCTCGTTGAAACAACAATCTCTCATTTATACACACACACACACACACACACCCACATATATATATATATATATATATATATATATATATGAAGAAATATAGTCTTACGGTGTGCTAAATTTATGGGATAAAGTGCTCAATATCAGAGATAGAGCGTGTGTAAAATTAATACACAATAAAATCCCAAATCCCCTCATATGGGAAGAAGCTTATTTCGACAGACGAAAATATTCGTCAGTCTTATTCAACCCCGGTATAGACTGAGTTTGCGTTGGAAATATAAATTTAACTATACATATATATATATATATATATATATATATATATATATATATATATATATATATGAAGAAATATAGTCTTACGGTGTGCTAAATTTATGGGATAAAGTGCTCATTATCAGAGATAGAGCGTGTGTAAATATAAAAGTGAACATAGAAGTCAGCACTTAGAGGCGACAGTCTGTTTCATGCTAGATGCAATCGTCAGCCCTGACGATTGCATCTAGCATGAAACAGACTGTCGCCTATAAGTGTTGACTTCTATGTTCACTTTTATATATATATATATATATATATATATATATATATATATACTTAATTACCTATTATATTTCTCTTCAAATGTCGAATGTATAACTAATTCTAATTTCTATATTCCCATCATTACACTATATTAATTTTATTTTATAAACTGTCCCTTGTAAGAATTCGCTTTCCTTTTATTACTTACATCTCTTTATCTATATATTTTAATGTTGTTTTTTAATATAACTTTGTATTTTTACGTATAACTTTGTATTTATAAATATAACTTGCTTTTAGATATATGTTATTTTTTAATAAAATTTTCTTATTTTCTTTATACTTTTATTTTTAGATATATATTTTTCTTATTATATTTGATTTTTTATATATGTGTATTTTTAAATATAACCTTTTTATTTATATTTATATTTATTTCCATTAAATAATTTTAAAAAATATTATTTTTCTTATTTTTACATATAAATTATTTAAATATGACTTTTTAAAAAATATAACTTGTTTTAGGAATATGATTTTTTACTTCTAAGTATGATTTTGTATTTTGAAATATAACTTTATCTGTATATTTTAAAGGTTTTTAAACCCTTTTTTATTCCTCTCTTAGTTTTAAATTAACATTTCATTCTTCATATAACCCCAATTTAATGTCATAAGGTTAATATCTGGGTTTAATTTAATAAAACCTCTTCCCTTTAAGACAACTTCCAACTTCCCCTGACCACTCCTCGTGCTCTTCGTCTGACTGAAACATTTAAATGGATGAATTCTGCATTAGTTTTTCGACGGTTTTTTTTTTAGCTTTCGCAGTTAAATTTATATTTCCGACACAAACTCAGTCTATACCGGGGTTGAATAAGACTGACGAATATTTTCGTCTGTCGAAATAAGCTTCTTCCCATATGAGGGGATTTGGGATTTTATTGTGTATTCATTTTTGCTCTGTAATAATAAATACATTGAGCTCTTTTTGTGGATCAGTTTTAATATTTTATATTACTAGGATCCACTTGGATTATATACCAATGGATTTATTACCTTTACCATATATATATATATATATATATATATATATATATATATATATATATATATTATAATAGATTATAATAAAAAAAGTTTTACATCTCTACACAAAAGCTTTCATGTTTCAATACTATGATTGTACTTCGTCAGGCGATGGTTGATAATTTGTGATAAACTAGTGTTTATTTTGGGAAATTTGAAACAAAATTTTACCTCTTTACGGAAGTTAAAGAGACACATAATGTCAGAATTGAAAATATACTTGTGGGTATGTCTAGATTAACCAATTAAAAATCAGATCTACGCAAAAAAGGAGAAAAAAAAGAAAGAGGGTGGCGGTAGATGGAATATTTTGCATGTCACCATAAACTAGCTCCCAAAGATTATATAAAACATGTCAATGACAAATGTATTATGGATTTAGTAAAGTATGTTGTTCTGATTTGTGGAAGGAGACATAAAGTTATCGGAAACCATTTATATATATATATATATATATATATATATATATATATATATATATATATATATATATATATATATATATTAGGAAGCTTCTTTCATGTGCCAATAGTTAAAATTAAATATGTGGGACATCTATTTACGATGCTAATTATACTGAATAGACGACAAAACATTGCAATATTATTGTTGAATGAATCAAATAAATAAAATACTCGTATTGGATGGATTTTATATACTAATAAGCTAATGGCTATAAACTTGTAATCCGTAATTATTTATGAAATTTTTTAAAAATATATTTAAAGTTCAGACATAGACAATGCCGACATAACACCGTAATTCATTTCTTTGGTTTAACAAACCTTTTTAGTTAGCAAATTTATAATATGTAATATTTCTTGTAATCACAGGAAACACAGATCATGCAAGGATTTACACACACACATACACACACACACACACACACACACACACACACACACACACACACACACACACACACATATATATATATATATATATATATATATTTGTGTATTTGGGCAGCAATCCTTCTTTCATGCACATTTCATTAAAAACGACTGACAAGGTGCTTTTATTTAGTTTTTTATATAATTTCTAATAATGTTATGATAAATGATATAAACCAACACTTAATAATATTAACTTTGAACATTGACATAATATCTTGACCGTGTTTTGAAACAAAAAAAATGTAACATTTTATAAAACATACATATAACAAACTATTTCTAATTCTAACAGTTAAAATATAATCTTTGAAAACGGCTAAATGTATAGCCGAAAGCGCTCGCTTAAAAAGAACATTCGGACAGTTTTTATATAATTTATCATCCGAAAAGAAAAACATTATTAGATCGCATGAGAAATTGTATTAAAAAAACTAAATAAAAGCACCTTGTCAGTCGTTTTTAATGAAATGTATATATATATATTTGTCATCCACGGACAGACTGTTTCGCAGCTCATCAGTGTGGCTAGACGTCCGGTTGCCTCTAGCTACGATCGAAACCCGACTGAATTTGCGTCAGTCGGAACTTCTACCCGCTAAGCCATCAGCGTACGGTACGGAATGGAGGTGAATTTTAGCGTGTTTATTTTTAGATTCGGATAAACACACAGTGACTGAGAGTGACTCAATTCTGTCGAAGAGTCGTGCAGTATTAGCATAAATAGTCACTGTTTACAAATTCACACCCCAAACCAGAGGGCTCAACCGAAATTAATTTCAGGAGCTACTATTTTTGTCATCCACAGACAGACTGTTTCGCTGTTTCACAGCTCATCAGTGTGGCTAGACGTCCGGTTGCCTCTAGCTACGATCGAAACCCGACTGAATTTGCGTCAGTCGGAACTTCTACCCGCTAAGCCATCAGCGTACGGTACGGAATGTGAGAGCCGAGTTCGAATTCCACTCGAATCCATTACATTCACTTACGTGCTAATACACTTGGGAATGGTATGAATCCTCGTCTCCCCCACACACACACACTCCACAGCTATAGGTAAATGGTAGGAGATACAGGGTTCTATAGCCTTGAATAGCAACTGAAAGAAAGAAAGAAATGGCAACCTACTGCGGGAAAATATCTGCCTCGTATCGAAAGATACATGATCGCCTAAGCGTGTATCACGTATAGCACGTAACTGACTGAAGTCATATGTAGTTTTTTTAATATTTTCCATTTTACCATAGGGGTTTTGTTAACTTCTTTTAAGTACCAAAAATATTTAGAAAGGGCTGTCGTACTGCAGTTAATTGGTTAACCTAGACATACCCCCAAATATATGTTTAATTCTGACATTATATTTCCCCTTCAATATCCGAAAATAGGTAACGATTTGTTTCAAATTTCCCAAATAAATTGTTTTTATCACAAGTTATCTACCATCGCCTGACAAAGTACAATCATAGTATTGAAACATGAAAGCTTTTGTTTAGCAATTTAAAATGTTTTTTATTATAATCTATTATAATAAAAATATTATAATATTTTGCTCTACTTTGTATTGAGCACTTTTTTAAATAGAAAATGCTACGAACTTTGGAATTTTACTCCATCTGTTGTGTCTCTTATTTCTTATATATATATATATATATATATATATATATATATATATATATATATATATATATATATTCTATCAACGTATAGCATTGTAGGTATTTATTTAGGCTGGCAACCCTTTAGCCGGTCTTCGGTGCTGATCAAATCTCATGGTGCCTTTGAGTGTTGCGGACCAGTGCACTCAATGTGAAGGTTTAGGTGAACTCCTGAGATAATGGGATTGGTTATGTTCTTTTTAGAAGGAAGTATTTTATTGTCAGTTGATTGGGACCTTAAGGGCTTTCTCGATCTGCATTATATGTCAAGTTATTAGATAAGACGAGCAAAAAAAAAAGGCGGGAAGAAGCAGGTGAATAGATAATGAAGATTAAGGTAAATGTAGACGACAGAAGAAGAAGAAGAAGAAGAAGAAGAAGAAGAAGAAGAAGAAGAAGAAGAAGAAGAAGAAGAAGAAGAAGGGTGAGAAGAAGAAGAGGGCAAAGAGAAAAGAAAGATAAAGAAAGAAATGGAGTTAAAGAACAATAATAAAACAACACAAACAATATCTATCAAAACACGAGTCGCAACAAAAAACACAAAATAAGGAGAGGGGAAAAGACGAGATTCTCTTCTTCTCTGTCCGGACACTCTGTCAAAATGTCTATTCAATGATAATTCTTTTGTTTCTTCTCTATACAACTTAGCCGGAAAACATTTTGGGAGGCGTGGGTGACAGAGACACTTATATTCTTTCTCTTTCTTCTCGATATCCTATGACTTTTGTTATTGTCTTTGCTGGAGGGAGATTCAAACTGTTCCCAGTGTTCCAACAGTTATAGGAATGACAGATACAGTGCTGTTCGATAAAAGTGACTCACCTGATTTTTTTTACTAAATGTTCTCTTCTCCGATGAAACGAAAGTTGACATAAATTCAAAGGATAAGCGATCTAAAATCCGAAGAAGCTTTGAAAGCACTTTGAATTTAGCAGTAAGTACTGTCAAGCATCCGTTCAGTATAATGTTCCTGAGATGCTTTTCTTTTCATGGAACTGATTTCTTAAAACCTATTGAAAAGACCCTCAGGAGCGAGCAGTACAAGAGAGTTTTACAGTCTTGTCTGCTCCCTTCTGCTGAAAGGGTGCAAATCGACCCCACCAAGCTCATTTTTATGCGGGATAATGCTCCCTGTCACAAATCAAAATTGATGAACGAATACTTTGATGAGAAGCAGGTGAGTGTTATGACATGGCCGCCCCAATCTCCTGACCTCAACCCCATAGAAAACTTATGGAGCATTATAAAGTACAGGCTCTGGAGAAAGTAGTTGAGCAACAAAGAGGATTTGATTGTGAATTTTATATCCGAATGGAATTCCATGATTGGAGATGAGAGTTGCCAGAACCTAATCAAGTCAATGCCAAAAAGGGGTGAAAAGGTTATTCAAAATAAAGGAGGACCCATAAATTATTAAATATTTCGAACTATATTACCTATTATAAATAAATTATACCTCTATTATTCTTTATTTAAAGCTGTTCGGTTATGTTTCTATTGATTACCCGTTGCAGGAAATAAGAGAATCACTTTATTTGCACAGAGTTTTTCTCTAAATCTCATTTATATCCAAAATTATAATTATCAATAGAATACCTTAGGGTGGAGTAAACTTTTTTATTAGGTGGTCGGGAAGGGGTCTTTATATTAGTAAGATTAAAAATTAGTTTGACCCAAAAAACAATAGGCGAAAAAATCAGGTGAGTCACTTTTATCGAACAGCACTGTAGTCTCATCGTCCGGATTTTGCTTTATAAAAAAATATAACCTTCTCCTCTTATCCCTTCTTTTCTTTTCTTCCTTCTTTCTTTTCCGTCCTTTTTTTCTCCTTCACTCTTCTTTCTTTTCACGACTATATTTTTATTCACATTAAAATAACTTTATCTCCAGACTGTCTTCTCCGTTCATCAAATACAAATGATCGTAATTTTTACCACAATAATGAACATCGTAAAAAAATAGTCTTAATTATAAAAATTAAGATAATAATCCGGTATTGATTATAGTTTTCTAAAAAAAAAATTAATGCAGTATTATGAAAAAATGTGGTTTAAATTATAGGTTTAGTTTTCCATCAGGATAAATGTTTCCTATCCCCTGAATATAAACATCAGTTATTTCTTTTCTGGAAAATGAGTTTACATTTATAAATTGGTGACTGTCATTCTCATTTCAAATTCGAAAACATTTTCACTAAAAATGCTGACGATAATCATCGAATTTACACCATAACCCTAAGTGCAACTGAAAACACATTATAAATTCTACCGTTTACGTTGATTCGATATTAGGCACTGATCTGGAATAAAATAACTATCCTAGAAATTAAAAGTTCATTAATTCACTGACAGCAACGTGATTGTCATGTGTACATTGCTTCTCGATCACAGTATCCATAACTGCAACAACAAAAAAATACATTTAAAACACTGAAAATATAC
>OZ038484.1:136174652-136177152 GCA_964036315.1 Acanthosepion esculentum | reverse complement strand
ATGTGATAAAATGGAAGAGAATTGTGAGAACAGGGGACAATTATAAGATATAATTAATATGGTGGAAAATAGAAATATAGAAATAGTTATACATTCGAAATTTGAAAAATTAGAGAATTAAAAAGTAATAAAGTAAAATCTATATTATAGAAGTTTAAATTTGTTTTTATGTCGACATTTTAAAACTAACACATTCCTTTAATTTAATAGTTTGCTTTAATTATTGTATTGTATTATTCTATTTTTTCTTCTTAACACAAGTTACACCTATCTCTAAGACTATTAGGAGAATGAGCGAAACTTATAATTTTCCAGTCTATCTGTGGGTTCAGACCTTTCTTTTTCAATTCCCCAATTTTTTTAAAGTGCTGTCTGGTGTTTTAATTTAATTTAGTTTAACCCTAAATTAAAACACCAGACAGTTCCTGCAAAAGAAAAAGAAAATCAAATTCTGTTGTCAATTGCATATATGAGTATCCACTATAATAACGTCCGAAATAATGTGTGTGTGTGTGTGTGTGTGTGTGTGTGTGTGTGTGTGTGTGTGTGTGTGTGTGTGTGTGTGTGTGTGCTATTTCAGATATTTTGGTACAATTTTCAGAATATATTTATATGAGAAATATATGATTTAATATATACCTTTAATTAAAATATTTAGACTAAATTGTTTAGTGTGTATTTATACGTTTGTGACAACGTTTCGCCCGTTGTGCCCTCTGACCTTCCTAAGATGTATTTTGATTTGTGTAACCTACAGGGAATTACCCAGACCCATGTACACCTGAGGAAGACCGGAAGGCACAACGGCCGAAACGTTGTGAGAAAAACATCAAAGATGAGAACAATAGTCCGAATATAAATAGTTTAAATAATAAGAACTCCTCATCCGAGAAATTCAGGCAGACGTATCAGGTTGTTATTTACAGTTTCTGTGAGAGTACGCGTTATCTGGTGTGGTCAACTGCCTGTACAAGGTCAGTACGCTCAAACCCTCGGTCACGATGACTTGTGACATCGTGCTAGCATAATCACCAAATACTTCCGAAGTAGTTCCGTCTACCCAGTTTCACTCAAAGGGCTTCCAAAAATGTAACACGCTGGGATCACCTCTCCAGGTCGTTAACAGCGTCACCTTCTTCACAAAAATAAAAACTGTTTTAAGAATAATACAATTTATAAATTACAACCAACAGTAGGGCTAAATGTTTACTTAATGAATGCCGATTATTTCCTGTATGGAAAATGCTAATTTCACCATTCTTCTTCTATGTTCCATACCACTTTATGACGTAGACTATCATAGCTCTCCACAACCTCCTATATATTGTAGAACTTAGCAACGTTTGTCCCTTTGCTAAGCCTCCACCCATTCCGACATCCATTTACACAAGCCCATCAGGTAGGTCACTCGCTGATTTCCCCTGTCCCTTCTGACTTCCCCTGTCCCTTTAGGTGTTAAATTCTCCAAGCCATCTTTCCTCATTACGTGTCCAAGAAAATCCAGCTGTCTCTTTCTGATTCTGATTATGTGTCAATTTCACCGTTACCATTCCAAAATGTCAAAAATGATATCCAACCGCTGAGTGCGGGAGTGATGGCAAATAAACCAGATGCGAATGGATGCGCACTCAATCGAACAATCAGGTCGATGTGCCGTATAACAAAACTTATAATTAAGATCCTAATTAAGCTTTAGTGGATTCAAACCAGAAATAGAAGTATAGTAAGTTGAAAAAAAAGTGTTAGTATCAGTGGTCAGAATACTCCCAGGACAAGTAATAGAAATCTTGAAACATCTATACCTGTGTCTCATTGATAACACAAAGAAATTCAATAAAGTATAAAACAAAGAGTCTTCAATAATGTATAAAATGTCACAAACATTCTACATGGGTAGAATTAATCCTCAATTAATTGGGAACAAAAATTTTCTATGTAAAAAGACGACATATTAAATTTGTACACCAAAACGAACAATGTGACAAGAGTGTGTTTTCATTAAATTCGACTTTGTGCCACATCTGATCGCGTGGGGCGGTTGGTAGATATCCAAGTGTCTGGTTTCATACTGGATTTATTTTACCTGTACAGTAAGATGATTCTAAAGAAATTAGAAGACCAGTAGCGTGCACAAGGAGGGCGCAGGGGGGTGCAAAGGCCCCTTGGAATCCATATCGGGAGGGTATTCGATGAAACAGTGAAATAAAAATTTAGTTTTTGAAATTTGAAATTGTCTCTGTTAAATTCGTTGTACAAGCGTCCTACAGTCACACAAGCTAGTGTGAATGTGGATCAGTGTTTTGATACGCAAGACCGGAGTAGGTTTCCCTACTTGAGTCTTAGGGGCATACAATCAAGGAGTTGGCCCTTGCCATCACCAAACCTCTGCAGAGAATCTATCATGATTTATTATCTGGAGACGTAATCTTAGAGACATGCGTTTCACAAATGACACTATTGAATGGCAGATATTAAAGAAAAGCTGGAGCAATTATTAGAT
>OZ038484.1:136169652-136172152 GCA_964036315.1 Acanthosepion esculentum | reverse complement strand
TATCGCACTTCTTGATTCTGGAACCTCTCTTCCGGCTTCTTGCTTCCCAGGCCAACATTGATCTTCAAAAATGTAAATGCAATGTCAATAGTTATCTTCGGTCTTCTTAATTCCTGTTCTTTTATTGTTCTCTTTCCTTAATAGTGATTTTTTTAATATTCTCTAATACTTAGTACCCCTTCCTTGCGTCTTACTAGCTTTATTGTCTTGCTTGTGTTGAAATGATTAAAAAAAATCAATTTTTGTTATGGTCCAAGTTCCTTGTACCACGGTGATGGTCCAAGGTTAGAACCTTGGAAGTCCGCTGATGTGAATTGCGTTCCATTATCTGTGACTAGACAATCCACTACTCCGAACCGAGCAAACAGCTCGTGGAGGCAATTCATGGTAGTTTTCGAAGTAGGATTTTTGCAACGAAAAACCTCCGGCCATTTACTATAACTATCCACTATGATCAAATAGTAGAAACCATCTATTGGACCTGCATAATCTGCGTGTATTCTTGACCACGGACGATCTGTTTCTGGCCATGGCTTATGGATGATTGGCGGTGCTTTGGCTGCTAAGGAACAACCCTTGCATATTTCCACCATCTGTGTAATGTCCTGGTCCATGTTTTGCCAATATACATAGCTTCCCATCAGCGATTTCATTCTATTTTTCCTGGATGGCCCCTGTGGAAATCCTTTAGGGTTCGCTTTTGTAGTGTTTTAGGTATTACTACCCTTTCATTATAAAGTAGCACATTACTTTTTTGCATGATAGACAAGTTTTAAAACGGTATGGACAGTCTTTATATCAATGCCAAGGCCCACAGCGATAACATAGACTGGGTGGTAGTTTTTTCTGATATTGACTTTTTAAAGTAGAAAAATTTGTTTTACCTGTTTTTGAGGAGGGAAAATTGGTTTGGTTTGTTTCTGAGGAGGGAAAGTTGGTTTGTCCTTCATAATTTACGTTTGTGTGCGATGCCAGCTTCTTCTATATCTTTTGAGTCGTTCTTTACACTTATGCATTTCTGACAGTCTTCGGCCAGTTTTTGAAGTGTCAAATCTTGTTCACTCTCCAATTTTGTAAGGATTCTGCGTCTAATTTCCGCGTCTTTGGTTGGAACCAGGCCTTGGACGTATATTAAGCATTTGAAATTGTCGGGGCTGAGTTCCGATAACTTAAAGTCATCACAATATTTGTTTACAATGGAAGCGAAAGTTATGTAATCTTCGCTGTCCTTTTTTGTTAGGTTCAGACATTTCCACCATTTGTGGAATAGTGAGGTATTAGGGCTGAAAAGTTCTGTTAACAGTTTTATGGATTCTTTGAAAGTTAACTCAATTGTTTTCCTCGGTAGGATGTAATCTACGAATTTGGTATATTCGCATGCGCCTAATTTTCTTAGTAATAGATGTACTTTTCTTGCGTCTGACCAATTACTGCAGTCAAATTCATATAGATCTTCGTACCTTCGGAAGTAAGTTGCAAAAGTGTTGTCTTCGTCGGGTGAATACGTGAAATCTTCGATAGTGCACCAAATAGCGTCTTGTGAGAGAACTGTTTCATTTTCGGAATTTTGTCCTTTATTTGACATTACACGTAGCAATAATTCTTGTAATTCAAGATGTTTCTGATCGTTTTTTGTTGCTGTTCAAATTGGATTTTGATAAGTTCCACAATGCTTGACTTAAAATCTTCCATATTAACGTAATTTTGTGTAAGTATTTTCCCTTAGTGTAGCCTGATATTCTGGAACCTGTGTACGTCAAAAAAAATTCCTTTGTTGCCACAGTAAAATTTATGTCCAAAAAGAAAATTTTCTTTCTTTTTTTTTATATGTTCGCGTAGAACTTGTTTTTGTTTTAGAAATCTCCACGTAGAACTTGTTTCTTACAGTTTACTCGTCGACACTGTTATGTGCGACGGATAGCAAAAAGGTTTGTCCTCCGCGTAGAGAGTTCGTTTTTGGAGGGTTTCCTCGTTGCCACTTGTTATGTGCGACGGATAGCAAAAAAGATATGTCCTCCGCGTAGAGAGTTCGTTTTTTGAGTTTCCTCGTCGCCACTTGTTATGGTCCAAGTTCCTTGTACCACGGTGATGGTCCAAAGTTAGAACCAATGAAGAATAACTCGAACTCAGGTATGGAATAACACAGATATATTACAACAAAAATATAATACAAAGAAGTAGACGTATTAGTAATGACTATCAAATTTGGTTAGAGTGAACTATGTTGTCTCGACAAGTATCACTATTTTAATGTTCTTACAATTATCTATCCTCCCTCTTGAGAGGAGCAGTATTTATAATGACAGGAATAGTCCATTATTATTATTATGGGTAAGTTCCCATAACACTTTTCAACCCAGATATGTGGAGAGAACTGGTCAGAAGAAGACAACACCCGATCATGGGACTGATGATGATGACGACGATGACGACGACGACGACGACGACGACGACGATGATGATGATGATGATGATGATGATGATGATGATGATGATGATG
>OZ038484.1:136089652-136164652 GCA_964036315.1 Acanthosepion esculentum | reverse complement strand
TATGCATGACTATATGTGTACTGAGATATATATATATATATATATATATATATGTGTGTGTGTGTGTGTGTGTGTGTGTGTGTGTGTGTGTGTTTGTGTGTGTGTGTGCGCGCACGTATATGTATGTATGTGCGAGTAGATATAGATATGTTGTTGTGTATGTGTATATCTACGTATGTGTTTTTGGGCATATAAATAGTAGGTCCTTACTAGATTAAATATTAGATTTTATATGTTTATGTTAAATTTGTAACCTGTAGATGATGTTACTTGCTTTGTCAAATTTTCTTGATTATACATCAGTTCTTTCATAAATACACTTCGTTTTTAGTTTGGCCCCCTCCCCATCATTTCTTTTCTCTCTCTCTCTCTCTCTCTCATCTTCTGGATTTTAAGATTAGATCTTATCGTTTTTTATTGTGCGTAGTGTCACCACAAATGTATACACGCGTTTCCGATGTCTGTTTTTTAATTTTAATTTAGGTCAGCGAATCGGTAGCGAATTGTGCATCGAAAAATAATTCCTATTTATCTGTATCTCACTCATTTAAACCGTTATTTAACCCCTCTCTTTAAAACTTCTCTCTGTTAAATTTTAATCCCCGCTTTCACCTTTCGGCCTTTCTGTTCTTCTTTCTTCTGTTACACCTCTCTCTAGAGCTTTCATACATTTCCCTCTCATACTTGTTCCCCCTCTCCCACCACATACATTCTCATTTTGTTTTTTTATACCCGGAGTTATATTTTCCGATATCTTTTTGAATTTGTAGGTATGATGAATTGGATTGTGAATGCGATTCCAATGTAATAAATTATAACCATGGAATATTAGTGTTTGAGCATTTTTTATCATATTCTTACTCTGTCCTGAACATTGAGTTCTACCTGGATTCTATCCTCTTGGAAATTTATTATATATATATATATATATATATATATATATATATATATATATATATATATATACTTATACATACATATGTATATATATGTATATTGACCACTAATATTATCTATCTATCTATCTATCTATCTATATATATATATATATATATATATATATATATATATATATATATATATATATATATATATATGAATAAAGACAAAAGGAAAACTTATCATAGGCGTCGCGTTTCATCGTCCGAGATACTTTATCAAGAAAAATGGATTTGACTAGATAAAGTCCCTCAGAGGACGAAACGCATCGGCTAAGTAGGCCTTCCTTGTGTCTATATTCATATTGTCCTTTTACAGATGTAATCTATCTAAAATGTTTACATATATATTAATTCTTTATTCGCTTACCTCATTATTTTTCACGGTTTCTCTTTCACTATACTATTTCGGTGCCCCTTTAACGTATGTCCTATGGATCAGTGTGTCCTACCAATCAGTGTGTCCTACCAATCAGTGTGTCCTACGGATCAGGGTGTCCTACCAATCAGTGTGTCCTACCAATCAGTGTGTCCTATGGATCAGTGTGTCATACGGATCAGTGTGTCCTACCAATCAGTGTGTCCTACGGATCTGTGTGTCCTACGGATCAGTGTGTCCTACCAATCACTGTGTCCTACGGATCAGTGTGTCCTACCAATCAGTGTGTCCTACGGATCAGTGTGTCTTACGGATCAGTGTGTCCTATGGATCAGTGTGTCTTACGGATCAGTGTGTCCTACCAATCAGTGTGTCTTACGAATCAGTGTGTCCTACCAATCAGTGTGTCCTTCAATCACTGTGTCCTACCAATCAGTGTGTCCTACGGATCAGTGTGTCTTACGAATCAGTGTGTCCTACGGATCAGTGTTCCCTACCAATCAGTGTGTCTTACGGTTCAGTGTGTCCTACCAATCAGTGTGTCTTACGGATCAGTGTGTCCTACCAATCAGTGTGTCCTACCAATCAGTGTGTCCTATGGATCAGTGTGTCCTACCGATCAGTGTGTCCTACGAATCAGTGTGTCCTACCAATCAGTGTGTCCTATGGATCAGTGTGTCCTACCAATCAGTGTGTCTTACGGATCAGTGTGTCCTACCAATCAGTGTGTCCTACCACCAAATTTGTGTCGTACATTATCTAACTCAAGAGGAAAAGCAAAAACGGAAAGAGGGATTGTCATTTATTTTTGTACTATAAAATTTAAAATAAAAAATTATTAAATAAGAAATTTGACTAAAAAATCATAAAACAAGATATTTGAATCCTTTAAATAAAAACATTCTGAATGTCTTTCAAAATATCGAGAAAAAGTCGAGACAATGCCTAGGATACAAATGTGATGGTAAAATATGCACTAAAGCAGAAACTGATCGCTTGGACACACGCTAAAGCGGCACCCCTATTTCTCTATCTTTATGTTTCTATATTGCATTTATACCATATATATATATATATATATATATGGTATAAATGCAATATAGAAACATAAAGATATATATATATATATATATATATATATATATATATATATATATATATATATATATATATATATATATAAGTGTATACATATGTATAAGTGTATATGTACATTCATATATGTGTATATATTGTAGGCGCGTATGTAAAAATATATATTTATGTATATGTGTATCCGTTAATTTAGGTCGGTATATGTAAATGTTTCGATTCATGTATATGGGGTTGCATACGTGTTTGTATATGTATATGTATATATGTATAAGTATTTATGATTTCATATATGTGATATGTGTGAATATATGTGTGAGATATAGTGGCATGCAGATATATGCATATATAGGTATAAATGGGTGTTGGTTTTTCTTTATATATTTCTAGAATTCCAATGGAAGAACATTAAATTCTCTTATTAACGTTTATTTTTAATTTCTCCTTAAATAATTTCTAAGTAGAATTGTAAGATTGGAAATTTTACTTATCTGGAGATAATCTCATTTTAAATTGATCATTTAGCTTTAAATTAAAATATGTTACTCCTTAACTACTAGTCATGATGTTAAAATATTAAAATGAAATATATGTTTTGAAATTTAAACACTTAATTCACTACCTAACGTTAAATATAAAATTTAAGGAAAAAGTTTAAATAGGTATAAATTTGAATGCGTGTATGAATAGGTATAAATATGAATGTGTGTGGAAATTTGTAAATGTATTTGTAGGTATTTGTATATGAATATGCATATATGCCGGTGTATATCGATACATGTGTGTGTGTGCTTATGGGTGTAATTACACATGTACATGAACGTATGCATATGTGATTCTTGCATAAATATTTTTTACTATTACCTTCACACCTTATTCCATCTTGATTTGAAACCTAAACTTTGAGTGAGAAATATTACCCATCTAAAAATAGCTACAAATTTCATTCATGAATTCGACTCAAACTGATAAAGATGTTACCTTAACAGTCTTTCAAAATATTAAAATATTACTTTTAGTAAACCTTTATATTTTTTTATTATTATTGTCGTTTATTAATATAGTATTCAACTCATATTAGATCCCTAATTTATTTGTAGAGAAGTTGAATATTTAAATTGCTAACAAGCATTAAATTAATTTCTTCATGGAGTTTTTAAACATTTAAATTACTATCAAACATTAAAATCTGTTTTTATCTAATTTGCTAAAGCTATACCACCCCTCTTCTTCCGTAAACCTCTTTTCTCTTTACTTCCCCCTTTTTTCTTTTTCCCTTTTTCTCCTCCCCTTCCACATATCATTTCCGTTGAGTTGACCGATTAAATAGGTCAATGTCTGATCCTAGCCTTTGGTGAAATAAAATATTACAATGGAACCCTAAAGTGGTCTGTTTTTCTTTAAATTATTCGCTCTGAATTAACATTGAGCTCTCAGGATTTCATCCTCCTTGGGATTATCCATACAGATTACCAAGATTTTCGTTATTTAACTATATATATATATATATATATATATATATATATATATATATATATATATATATATATATATATATATATATATATATATATATATATATATATATATGCATACAAGTAAACGTAAGTTGTCTACAAGAAAGAAATAGAAAAAAGAAATAAAAAGTGTGAAAAGAATGGAAAGAAAGAAAGAAAGAAAGAAAGAAAGAAAAAGAAAGAAAGAAAGAAAATGTTTCTTCTCGGTACAGTGTATTCGTTTGCAAGCTCCCTTTGCTTTTCATCGCTATTATTGTTTATATTGTCAGTATTGTTCTTGTGAGTGCTGTTGTCACGTAATTATCAACTGCGCATGTCAGGAACTTAGAGCGTACCCAACTCAACTCCCATTTGCTTGTAAATTCTCTCGATTTTTCTTTTTCTCCTTCCTTATACAAGCACATTCATCTCATTTTCTTTGTCGGGAATTCCAAGTAAGAAGAAAAGCGGGTAAAATGTAAGTTTTCCCAAACTTTTAAACAACCGAAAGTCAAAATAAACGAAACAGACTAAATGAATAACCCTTGTTTTCGGTACTAAAGGAAGGAGCCCTGTACTCCTTATGCACTGTAGTGTAATGTATTCCGGTCAATCAACGTTGTTAGAACGCTGTGTTTCATGTGTTTGTCAAAAATTGTTTGTCCTGATTCGGCGCTTTAAGAATTTTTAACTTTCAGGAATTTTTCTTTCCAAACTTTAATATATTCTTCTATTTCTCTGCCGAAACGCCATCTGAACGTTAGTTTTTACCATTCACCACGAAAATAAATTGGTTAAGGCGAGATTTGCTGTGACTCATCAAGTTGGGATGCTACACATTTGGCCGCTAACATTTGAGCTGAAAAACACATTTAAAATAATTCAAATGTCTTCTTTTGAGTAAAATTTTGGTTTTATTTGAAAAAAAGCCTTAAGTTATTCTACTAGAAAAGGAAAAATAATTTTGAGTATTTTTATTAAAATTTTTAAGGCAATTTTCAAACATTCTCACTGTAAATTTATCATTGATAAGACATTTTAACTGAAAAATGACGACAGAAAAATGAAGAATTTGAAAATCTCATAATAATGCAATATCTGTACTAAATATTTTTTCGAGAAAAATTATCAAAATTAAGCTTTAACTAACAGAATGCTGTAAAAATATTATTTATAAAACGAAATGGGCATTTGAACACAGCAAGGTACTAAAACTTTACCAGTTAACCCTGCGACACTCAGTTTTTTATAAAAATTCTGCCTCAATTTTAATTAAATACGAAAGTCCCAAAATACTAAACCACAGCAGTTGATTTCATTTTGTTTAAAATGATAATTCTAGCCTTCTATCATTAATGTTAGAAATATACAGGGTGCGATGTGGAAATTCCCGCCAGTTTGTATTTTTAATTTCACGAATACACGCTGTTTGTTTTTTATTTTGTCGACCGCACAGTATAGTAGGGTTAGTTGGGGTACCCTCTATGAGAAAAAGTGCAACATGGCGCAATTCACTCCGCTAGAAATTTGGAAACAGCATGCTGTACTGCTTGGCATTCGCGCTGGAAGCTATAATACGAACATTTCAGAGTGTTTGGGTGTCAATCTGAGGACAGTGCAGAGGATTCAGAAAGAGTTGGATGAGTCTAATGGTGATTACGAAGGTACGCCAACTCAAAAAACTCACTCTGATCGTTCTGATAAGAAAAGAACTCCAGAATTTGTTGGTGAGGGCCTCAGACTCAACTCGGAGGCATACATTAAGTGGATTGAGGTGGTAATGCGGCCCTAGGTCAAAAGGGTGGCTGCTAGAACAACATCCCTGGCAACAAGACTCTGGCAACAAGACAATGTCACACAAGCAAGAGAACCCAGTCATGGCTGTCAGACTATTTCTGCGACCACATTAACCCTTACATCTGGCCACCTAACTCCACAGACTGCAACCCTCTTGGTTATTATAACACCAAAGATGAACTGAAGCCAAGGATTATGGAAGTATTTACCAAGTTAGACAAGGAGACTGTACAGAAGAGATGCAGCAGATTCCGAAGTTATCTGGAGGCCGTGGTTGAAGCTAATGGCGATATTTTTTTAATAAATTTACTTTTGATTATTTCAAGATATTTTTGTGCAATTTTGATAAATATATTTGTTAAAATGAGATGTCAGTGTTATTTTCATTTTTGCGTAATTGAGACGATAATTTATCCATCGCACCCTGTATTACTTTCCTCTATGGTACCTAGATTTTATGTATTTAAACACAGTACTAGATTGGCAACAAGGTCTCATCATTGTCGAAAATGTTGAAATGGCTACACGCAACCGTAAGTTCTATGCTAACAGTTTCTTCTACCGCACTTCTCGCTTGTGGAAATCTCTATTGGCTTCTTGCTTCCCAGTCAACTTTGATCTTCAAAAATTCAAATACAACGTGAATCGCTATCTTCTGAATGTTCTTTGATTGTCCTCTCTCCTTAATAGTGTTTTTCTTACACTCAGTAGCCCCTTGCGTCTTACTGGTTTTATTGCTTTGCTTGGGGTGAAATTATTTAAGAAATATCCTTTTCTTATTGGTATCTATTTTTTCTCTTGAAATTTTAATAGGATTTTCAGACGACCCTTGACCTATGGGAACGGTTTCAGTTGTAACTGATGGTCTCGTTAACGAAAAACACATTTGTTTATCTATTCGCTTGATTGATGCATAGATACGTGTGAAACTGATGGTGAATGGTCCGATCAAAATTCAGTTGGATTTCTTTATCGAGTATCTATATTCTTTTTTTTCTAGAAATACAAACAGATCGGTATTTGAATGATGTAGGTCAACGTGTATTCGCTCAATTGTCTTAGACGTTAAACCCTCTCTCTACAAAGGAACGGTCATATATATATACATTTCATGCGAGGAATATGGCCGTTTTTCCTTTTCAAAGGTAGGCCTCTTTAGCCACAAACAACGTCATAGAAATACAGCTATATACCAATATGGCATCCAGCTTGATTTCTCTTGCAACCTTAGTAACAAACTGTGTAGGTCAGCCAGTTGACTCATTCGGTATTATAAACGTTGGCATCCAGAAAGCCAAGCTGGCGCAGGAAAGCGGACATGCAGTAAATGTGGTGTGATATTTGGAAGTCTACTCAGCCGCAAGATATTTAAACATAAGCATGTTCTCAAAGTGGATGAAGTGGTTATACTCGGTCACAGATGGAAAATAATTTGTCACCTCTGGGTGAATAGGCTATTTTTCTTATGCGTGTCGGCAGTTGCCATAATGGTTTGGGTAGTTATTCACATCATGGCAACAGAAATTAGTCTTGTGTACACCGAGATAAAAGCATACTTGACAGGAAATAAAACGTACACAAATAACAGGAAATCATGGTAAATTGTATATCAATTTCAGAAAATTTATTTATATTTTTGTGCGCATTTTTTTAGGTTACAATACTTTTATAGTACATGTGATAAAAGGAAGAATTTACTCCGTAGTATTACAAGCTATATAAATCGGACACGCGTTGTTCGTACCAATGTTCGTGGTGAAGAAATTGAATTTAACGTCTTTTGGCGGGATGTCCGTATTTCCGATAGGAACAGTTTTTGCTGCATATTGGGAGTATTTTTATTATATTTAATTTTTATTTAATTTATTTTATATAATGTTTTTATGTTAATGTTTTATTTTATTTATAATTTTCATTTTTATTATTATTTTATATTTTATTTTTACTTATTTATGATAATAATAATATCCCTGCATCCCTACGAGGAGTCGCAGACGCTTACGGACCCCATCGCGACTGGAAAGTGAAGACTGAGTAGTTCCTGTCCATATATAGCAACAGTACTCCATTTTTGGCCTGATATGGCTCTTGTAAAAGCAGAGGATAGCACGAGAAGTCATGTATTTACTAGAACGATACAGGAAACTGACTATTTTCCCGGCATCTTTAGCGATGGAACGTATGTACGAGCTGTACTTGATGCCTGGGTTCAGTTTAAAAACCAATAGTCGCTAAAGGCGCGGGGCCTCCCTGAGGGAACATCCAGATTGGTGAAATGTCCCGGGTCCGATCAGCGATGATGGAATGTAAGCAATCAGTACCCACACACACACACACACACACTGAGACGTTAGAGTTAGGACAGAGGAGAGATCAGATGCTAATTTCTTCTTCACGTTGGGAATCGAAGTCCACTTGATAAAGACGGATAAAGATTCAACATAGTACTTCTCGTAAATGGCACTAAGATAGAACGACTTTCTTTATTCAATGAATGATTTTCCTTTCCCCCAAGATTTCTTTAAATTAATAAGGATAACCGACCGAATATACACAACGGAACCCCACCTTTCTTGGGTGTCAGTTTACTTTTTTCTATCATGAACGTCAACTTTAGTAGTAGTAATAGTAGTAGGAATAGGAAGAATATGAATAAGAGGAGTAGGGGGTGTATAACTGGTAGTAGGATGAGGTGAAGGGGAGGATATGTTGTAGCTATTTTGTAGCTATTTCCCAAGTTGATTTCTCGGCTCATATCTTCTTCTATTGATATTGAGAAGGCCAATTGATTGAATGTGAGAAAAATTACACATTCTCACTAACAACGTATATTTTATAAGACTTTCTTATTCAGGCATAGCCTTGTTTTATTCTTTCACGGTTTTGTCTTTATCTAATTTTTTTTTTTTTTTGATCGTATCATTTTTTCTCCTAAAGTTTCAATTCCGATTTATCTATCGCAATGCATACGGGTTGAGTGTGTATGGATGAGGCGCCATTTCATTTTTATGTGTGCGTTTGTGTGCGCGGGGAGGGGGGGCTGGTAGGCGTCATTTTCTTATACTAAAATGTAGTACGCCCAATACAAAGGGTTAATGTGTGGTGTTGTATGAAAATAAGAAAAAGGAAGGAGTGAAGTTCATGGGGTTATGTAGGAAAGATAACGGTTTTTCATATGTGTGTTGGTGTATGCGTGCGCGCGTGTGTATGTGTGTGCACGCGGGTGGGTGTGTGTGTGTGCGTGTTTTTGTACGTGCCGATGTCATGTCACGTGTATGCATGTGTGTGCATGAGTGTGTGCATGATTCTATGTTTGCGATTGGGTGTAAGCGGGCTGTCGTCAATTCATGTGTGTATGTGTATATATGTATGTTTGTATACGTGGTTATGTGTGTGAAGGTAACCATCAATTAATGTGTATGTGTGTGCGTGCGTATGTGCGGGTTTGCGTGCACCAGTCCGTGTTTATGAGTAAGTGTGCTTGCGCGTGTGTTTATGTTCACGAGCGGGCGGGCGTCAGTTAATGAGCAAGCGTGTGTGTGCGTGAAGAAAGAGAGAGAGAGAGAGAGAGAGAGAGAGAGCGTGTGTGTATAAATGTCTGTGTGTTGCATCCATCTTTGTGAGTGTATGTTTCTCCACCCTTTCTTTTTCAACCACTCCCCTCTCTTTTATGTGTATGAATATATATATATATATATATATATATATATATATATATATATATATATATATAGGGGTTAGACAAAATAATTCATTTCCGGGTATTTGTAAACATCAAACCAGCATAAAACTCAGCACTTTAATTCTATACATTGCTTTTCCTCTTAATTAAGTCATTATTTATCTTCGGGTACTAAGATGCGAGAACTGTCTGATTTTCAAAGATGACAAATGGTTGGTGTTCGATTAGCAGGAGCATCTGTGACCAAAACATCTGAATTATTGAATGTCCACGTTTATGACAGCCTACACAAAACAAGGCATCCTCAGCAAAGAGGAATAGTAAAGGGAAACCAAAGCTGACGGAAAGAAACCGACGAGCTTTACAACGTACTGTGGCAAAAAATGATAAAACAACTGCAGCAAAAGTGACATCAGAACTCATTACTCATCTAATCAAGACAGTTTCTAGACGCACAGTACATCGGGTGCTCCATAAAGTTGGTATCAACGGAAGGGCTGCGATTCCTACACCTCTGATCACAAAGTCGAACGCCAAGTTGCGAAAAAAAATGGTGTGATAATAATAAAAAATTGGACACTCGAGGAATAGAAAAACGTTATTTGGTCTGCCGAGTCTTCTTGCACGTGATTTCTAACAAACGGGCGTGTTTATGTCTGGAGAACACCGCCGCGTGAAGCCTAAGAGCTGGATTGCATCGTCCCGACAGTCAAACCTAGAGGTGGCTCAGTAATGATTTGGACGGCAATTTCCTGGTATTCTTCTGGTCCTATCATCACTCTTAAGGTTAGAATGACTGCAGATAAATATTTCGACATGCTCAATGACAATGTCCTTAAAATGGCTACCATACTGTTCTTTGCCACAATACCTTTTAAAGTTCGTCGGTCTCTTTCCATCAGCTTTGGTTTCCCTTCACTATTCCTCTTTGCTGATGTCGTCTTGCCTTCTTTTGTGTGAGCTCTCATAACCGTGGACGCAACAGTTCGTGGCACATTCAATAATTTTGGTCACACATGATCCAACCATTTGTCTTCTTTGAAAAGCCGACAAGTAGCGCATCTTGAAGAATGGGATAAAATTCCACTGGAAATAATTCAAAACATATTCGATTCCATTCCACGTAGAATCAAAACAGTTAAGAAAACTTTATTAGTCAATAAATAAATGTTTAAGCCAAGTGTTCACGTTATTTTGTCTAACCATATACATATATATATATATATATATATATATATATATATAATGGCTGGCTACTGGTTTCGAAGTACATCCGTCTGTTATGGCGGTTAGTAAATCTCTATTAGAGACGCCCGCTCAACCAAGTGAGATTTTACAGTAGCTTGGTATATTACATTGTTTTGTAGGCAATTACCGTTTAAGGGACATTCATTTTTTATTCTATAGTTACACGTGGATTTAATTTGTTCGAGTGGTTTGTTGATAGTTTTCCTGTTGTGATTTTTTATTATTTGTGCCATGTTCTCGGTGCAACTGTAGCTGATTTTTACAGTGTTTTTATTAAATATTTTGTGTAGAGTGCTTGATTTCGGGAACTGTTTAAGAGTTTGAAGAATATTTTACCTACGTTTGTTTTTACGTTTTTGCTGTACGGTGGGGTGAACCATATGATATTTCTCTTCCTGTTGGCCTTTTTTGTACTCTGTGGTGAGTATGTGAGTGTTGCTGGGAATCCACTATCTTTTACGGCTGTTTCGTCGTCTTACTTAGCTTCGTTAAATTCATTGGAAGAATTGTCGGAAAGCCTGCGGTTAATCGATTTTGGTATCTGTGTTTGATTATTGAAGGCGGGTGGTTGGAAGATGTGTGCATGTGCAGTGGTTTATCAAGGTTTTTCTATATGGTTTATATGTACCTTTTCTTAGGTTGAAGGTAACATCTAGAAAATCTACTTCGTTTAGGTTAGTTTCCATATCTATGTCAAATCCGTTATTTTTGAAAAATCTTTATTATTGTTTTTCTAGTTTATTTAGATCCATTACATTCACTTACGTACTAATATCCTTGGGTAAGGTATAAATCTTCTTCTTCCCCCAGCTATGGGTAAATAGCAGAACAGATTGGATGGCAACTGGTCTACCGCAGAAAAAATGGCAACCTACTGCGGGAAAAATCTGCCTTGTCAGTCATAAGTGTGTATCACACATAGCACATAACTGACTGACTGGGCATTGGAACTAGTAAACAGCAGAAAGTAACGGACAATGCTGAGTATTGAAAGTCGTGATTAAAGGGCAGTAATGAGCTTTCAAAGTAGTAAGCAGGTTGACTGAGGTATATCACAGAATATCCATACTCGTAAATGTGAAAATGAACAATCAGAGTCTAGTACTTTAAAAAAATAAAGCTATTTGTGTTTTTCTCAGAGTTTTTATATACACATGTTTGTATTTTTAGGCCCAATTTTAAAGTCAATACAACCAAGTAAATCTTTTTATATACACATGTTTGTATTTTTTAGGCCCGATTTTAAAATCAACACAACCAAGTAAATCTTTTATATACACATGTTTGTATTTTTTAGGCCCGATTTTAAAATCAACACAACCAAGTAAATATTTATATACACATGTTTGTATTTTTTAGGCCCGATTTTAAAATCAACACAACGAAGTAAATATTTATATACACATGTTTGTATTTTTTAGGCCCGATTTTGAAATCAACACATCCAAGTAAATCTTTTTATATACACATATTTGTATTTTTAAGCCCGATTTAAAAATCAACACAACCAAGTAAATATTTTATATACACATGTTTGTAATTTTTTAGGCCCGATTTTAAAATCAACACAACCAAGTAAATGTTCGATATACACATGTTTGTATTTTTTAGACCCGATTTTAAAATCTATACAACCAAGTAAATCTTTTTATATACTCATGTTTTTAATTTTAGGCCCAATTTTAAAATCAACACAACCAAATAAATCTTTTTATATACTCATGTTTTTATTTATTAGGCCCGATTTTAAAATCAATACAACCAAGTAAATCTTTTTATATACACTTGTTTGCATTTTTTAGGTCCGATTTTAAAATCAATAAAACCAAGTAAATCTTTTAATATACACATGTTTATATTTTTTAGGCCCAATTTCAAAATCAACACAACCAAGTAAATATTTTATATACACTATTTGTAATTTTTAGGCCCGATTTTAAAATCAATACAACCAAGTAAATCTTTTTATATACACATGTTTTATTTTATAGGCCCGATTTTAAAATCAACACATCCAAGTAAAACTTTTTATATACACATATTTGTATTTTTAAGCCCAATTTAAAAATCAACACAACCAAGTAAATATTTTATATACACATGTTTGTAATTTTTTTAGGCCCGATTTTAAAATCAACACAACCAAGTAAATATTTGATATACACATGTTTTTATTTTTTACGCACGATTTTAAAATCAATACAACAAAGTAAATTTTTTTATATACACATGTTTTTATTTTTTAGGCCCAATTTTAAAATCAACGCAACCAAGTAAATCGTTTTATATACACATGTTTGTATTTTTAGGGCCGATTTTAAAATCAATAGAACCAAGTAAATCTTTTTATATACACATGTTTTTAATTTTAGGCCCAATTTTTAAATTTATACAACCAAATAAATCTTTTTATATACACATGTTTTTATTTATTAGGCCCGTTTTTAAAATAAGTACAAAAAAGTAAATCTTTTAATATACATATGTTTGTATTTTTTAGGCCCAATTTTAAAATGAATACAACCAAGTAAATCTTTTTATATACACATGTTTGTATATTTAGGCCCAATTTTAAAATCAGTACAACCAAGTAAATCGTTTTATATATAGATATTTTTACTTTTTGGGGCCCCAAATAAAGCTATGTGTGTTTTTCTCAGAGTTTTTATATACACATGTTTGTATTTTTAGGCCCAATTTTAAAGTCAATACAACCAAGTAAATCTTTTTATATACACATGGTTGTATTTTTAGGCCCAATTTTAAAATCAACACAACCCAGTAAACCTTTTATATACACATGTTTGTATTTTTTAAACCCGATTTCAAAATCAATACAACCAAGTAAATCTTATGATACTGTGAGAAGACTCCGATTGTGCTGCTTCTTTTGCCGGTTCTTTATCTGATATCACAAACTGCATCATTATTACTAAAACAATGATTATGTGTTTCATTTAAATTTAACCATGTAGCAAATATATGAACTGGAGTCAAATATCGATCAAATATGCATTAGAATCCGACAGAATATCATATGAAACAAGTAGAAAACTTTTATTTCAGCTTCATTAGAAAATATGAAAGTGAAAATAGAATAATTGGAGAGAATCCTGCTAAATATGTTTCCATCTATAAACACACGTCAAACACTTTATTATATCACCAACTTTTATAAAATCCATACTTAAAGAATCTAAGCTCTGTCTACCTACAACCACAACCAGTGTAACTTAAATTCTTTCACTCTCACACAACTCAATTGAGTATGACTAGCAGCAGCAGCACTCATTAGCAGGCAGTTTAGGTTAAGACTCCAAGTTCTCAACACAGAATTAGTCTAGGTGATTAAAGCGTTGTCTTATGAATTTGGTGACATAATAATTGCAAGTTCGATCCCTGGTTTCAGTAGAAATGTCGCGAATCGATATGAAATAAAAAAAAAATGAAGTTGCATTGCTTGTGGATAAGTGTATAAGTTTCGTAAATAAAATCCCCAAAATAGGCGTTGATTCCACCAACACCCCAACCACAAAATATCCCGGGAGTTTAGAAATTATCATTTGGCTCAGGTATGTGTGCATATGTGTGCATGATGGTGCACGTACGAGTATATCTTAAACTACGTAAATAATAGAATGACTATCGTTGCTTTATTTATTTACTAAAACTTTTTAGTCCGACACAAGGCCACTTTGATAGAATAGCCAATATTTCTCTACTTTATTTACTATAACTTTTTGGACTATTAGAAACTAGTTACTCCAATACTTAGTAATAATGAAACCCATCAGTCAGGACTGACTATTACTTTAATGCAGTGTATATATTTTATTATACAAAAGTTCACATAAGGCTCAAGAGCCACTCATGGTAGAGGGTTGCTGACTGAGATGTGTGATTTGAACATAAGAGGAGGAAGAAGTGAAGATTATGAGTATATGGAGGATAGATTATACCAGTGATCGCATCATACAAACTTGTAACGTACAATTCTTCTTCTTCTTCTTCTTCTTCTTCTTCTTCTTCTTCTTCTTCTTCTTCTTCTTCTTCTTCTCCTTTTTCTTCTTCTTCTTCTCCTCCTCCACATCCTCATCCTTTTTCTTTTTCTTCTTCTTCTCCTCCCCCTTTTCTTCTTGTTCTTGTTCTTGTTCTCCTTCTTCTTCTTCTTCTTCTTCTTCTTCTTCTTCTTCTTCTTCTTCTTCTTCTTCTTCTTCTTCTTCCCCCTTTTTCTTTTTGTTCTTCTTGTTCTTGTTCTTGTTCTTGTTCTTCTCCTTCTTCTTCTTCTTCTTCTTCTCCTCCTCCTCCCCCTTCTACTTCTTTAAGAATTTTGAATTAATGAATTATCTTCTCTTCCTAAGAATTTTGGATTATTGTCCGTCACGATTCTATATTGTATTGTGGCATTTTGACTTAAAACCAAGTTTATTATTTACTAGATTTAAAACTAGTCACCCCCACCCCACTCAGTTTCGATACCTTGGTTTAAAAATTATTTCTTTTAAAATGAAAAATCATTCTTGAAGCTATCTTTTGAGCCTTAATTGAAAGCTAAATGATTAAATTTACTATTTCCAGTAAGCAAAATATTCTGATGTAATAAAACAGAAATTATATAAATTGGAATGCTCGCTTTCAAAAAGTCAAGGGGCCATTTTCTCACTTTTCAAGAAATTTGTAATTAAAACGAAATGATCGGTTTTAAAAATCTTACAATACATATATATATGTGTGTGTGTGTGTGTGTGTGTGTGTGTGTGTGTGTGTGTGTGTGTGTGTGTGACACGTTATTTGATTAAAATGTGCAAATTTAAAGTTAAATTAATCTGATTTGAAACAAATATCACTTACTTATAGCATAAAAAATTAGTATACAATCATTTCTTAACGACGGGTCTTGTTATCTCATGTTCTTATTAACGTTATCGATAAGTTACGAGGTGCTGGCAGCTAGTATGGATGACCAGAATTGACATAAATTGACGAAATCTAAGTAAACGTATTTTCTTTTTTTTAACTATCTAGTAATTTTTTTGCAAATTATCATATTATCAGCAATTATCAACCATTTTATTGACTTTTAGTTACGTCTGAAGATGCTTTATGAAAAAATAATAAATTTTAAAATAATATAAAATTTTCTTGGGTTAATATTAAAATTTAATAACTGAGATGAAATACCATGACAGCGGTAAATATCAATAATTTATTAAATGTTATGGTATTTTATTTATTATTAATTTATATTTTTTAATATTTATTTTATTTTATTCTTTATTATTAATTGTTATCATGAGGGTTCTTTTATTATTACATTTTAATAGTACTTTAAATTTTATTATTAATTACATAATTGTTTAAACTTTTATTATTTTAACCCAATAGACAATATTTAAAAGAATGTATAACAGGGAAAAGACTTTCAGAAATATTTTGTGGCCCTGAAAATGCCGTTTTTGTCTTCTATTGCCTCTTCCATTGTCATCATTTTTTCGAAATGCGTCCTGCATAACATAATCAGCGTCATATTTGTTCATCTGATAGTAGTCTGTTGCATCATTGTAGTCTGTTGCATCATTGGATAAAAATCGTATAAAATGGATCTGCAAAAATAACTGATGTATCTGAAAAATAACTGATGTAGCCGACGTATACACGGTTGACACCATCAATTGTCCAAATACAAAAAAGTTCTGTCCGTTTTTTGATTAGTCATTGAATGAAGTGTTGAAATATATACGAAATGCGTGTAGTAATTGTTTTCAAATTCGGACAGCCGGAAGTAGTAACATCAGACATTATAAAAAACACACGCACCGTGCCCGGCCATCAGTTAAATGCCGGACATCTGTGAGAAGGATGGAATTGTCTAGAGATCTCGTTCGGGACTGTTTGCTTTACGACTTCAAAGTGGGCTTATCAGCAGCTGCATCAAGTCGCCGCATATGTCAAGCGTTTGGGGATAGTGCTGTGGATGAACGTAATTATTAGAATTAAAATTTTTAAAAATGAACAGAATACTTGTAAAAATTCATTATTCATCGAAAACATTTTTTCTTAAGACAACAGTGTCTTTAATATAACTTATTATCAAAAGCAATTAAAAGCTTTTCTAATAATATAATGTCATAGTTTTATTACCTTTTTAGTTTACTATTCGGAGCAGATTTTCAAAAACCAAACAAAAGCTTGAACGAAAAATTTGATGATTTACATTATCCAAGGAGTCCTAGTTTTAATTAATAAAAAATAAAGTCAGGATATACGATTTAATTTCTCGAAATTTCATGACATTAAGTGGGGTGTAACATATATAAAAAACATATTTTTACCAACATTTTCTAAAACAAAGAAATTCAAAAATAATTTCATTCATTTGTGAATAATTTCTGAAAGTTTCATCAAAATCCTACAATTATTTGACTTTTTGCAAGAATTTCCAATCAATATGTTTATCCACGGAAAAAAGCGCAAAAAACAATTCATTGTAAAAAGTACTTACGTTGATGACGTAAAAAAAATATGATTTTTAACCCAAATTTCAAACGTGTTAGAAAGGCTTAAAAATTTTTTTTAAATAATTAAAAAATACCCTCGTCTTTCCTCTTAATAATAGCATAAACATTTTGACGATAAAACTTTGCTTTTATTAAATTTGGGGCCTTTTTTCATCATGCTGTGCTGTTTTTTCAGCCAGCAAGTAGATGGGCCTGTTTAAAACAGTGAGCAACCTACTTGAAAATTCTGAGTAGTAAACGGACAAAACAATGGCTAACAAAGATTAAAAGGAGTGACAAAGGGGCAAAATAGGAAGTTGTGGAGAATCGTGAATGATCATGATAGCACATTAAAAAAGTGTGGTAGAAGTTTACAACAGTGAGGCCTTAACAAAGATTAGTCTTGCTAACAATGGTTTATAATGATTAACTAGCGAACTGTTACTTTATGGGAGGCGCCCTGTGTGTGTGTGTGTCCGTTTGCATGATATCTGTAAATCTATGTCAGTATGTTTGGGTATGTGTCTATGTAGATATAGGGTTTGTGTGTATGTGTACTCGGGTGTCTTAGTGCTATGTGCCAATGAATACGGTTTTAATTTCGCCTAGTTCTTTTTTTCGCCCCTGCCTCTCCATTTTCTCCGCTTTTGTCCGGTCGAAAATAAGAAAACGACATCACTTCAACTGACACTCTTTTTCACAAGTGTCCGTTAATTGTCGGACTTGGAATTTAGAATGACAGCGTTCCAGGAAAAGCGTTTACAGTGGGAGACAGACGAGAAGACCAATCGACAGGTCAGTGGATTTGAAAAACTTTCTGACATTTACTCCTACCTGGTTTAATATGACACACGCACACATTAACGTTAACATCAACTGACACACGCGCCCAATCCCATAAAATTACGCAGAAAAAAACACTTTCGTATTTATATATACATAGAGAAACAGAGATACACAGATATACACAAAGGCCAAAACACACACACCCAAAATTGGCGTATAGGCAGTAAAATTTGGTTGTGATATCAGAGTTGTTTGAGCCTGGATAAAAGACAAAGTTTCAAATGTTGGCTATTTCGGGAGACACGTTGACAACTCAATACCGTATCCCGAAGAAATGCAGGGTTATATTATCGAATACCGAAAGTGGGATCGGTTGTATTTTAGTAAATATGTATATAAACCCACAGGCTGAAATTTAGCTTACGAGAACCTTATTACTTTTTTGGGAATACATATTTCAATTGAGAATTAGAGTAAGGCGTATTTATATTCACTCTTTTCCCCATTAAGCATTTCTTCCCTATGAAAGAAATAAGGCCATCTGGAGCTGGCCAACAGAAACCAAATAAACTTTTACTTCATTCCTTCCCCAAAGTAAATAACAAGGTGCTGTCCAATGCCGTGTATACATCGACCGATTCTATCATCTTTGTAAAGAAACAAATTAATTCTTCGCCAATCTCCAAACATGGTGATAATCTTCACCATAAATAGCAGTGACTAAACTAGTCCTGACCTTGGTTGAGATTGGTATAACCAAACTCCAGGAGGCTTTTCCCCCAGGCAGTACCTCTCCCTCGAGAGGGGGCTAGGTTTATTGCGCGGCGCCTGAGGTGTACCCAAAAGGATAAGTTCCGAGGGGGCTTGGGAATTTTTTCACGTTGCGGCCGCTTTAAACTTTAACCTTGTGTCACATCCGGTTGCGATGTAAGCACTAGTCCTGACCTTGAAGACTAAACTACTAGAGAAATAGTAGTGAATACTTCGAGCTAATTATAGCTTACCACATTCCATTCACTACTAATTATTTTGCTTCAGATATCAACATGGACAGGGTACTAAAACCTAATTTTTTGAATCTAGATAGTAAGAGCCTCGAGGCCGACAAAATATGGAATCATTGGTACCAACATTTTTAAACTTCCTCAAGCATATTGAGGATGAGGAGTTGGGTATTCTTATAAACTACGTGTCGTCTGATGTATACGAACTGTTCAGGGAGTTTACAAATTTTGAAGAAGCTTCTAACAGAAGTTATTAAGAGAGATTTCGTCCAATAAAAAAGTGGAATATACGCCAGGCATGTAATTGCAACCAGAACTCAACAGGCTGGAGAAATCTTGGATCAATATCTTCAATCAGTGCACGTTCTGGTTGGGGACTGTAAATTCAAAGATGTTACCGTTTAAGTTTACAAAGAGGAAGCTATTTGAGATGTCTTTATTTCTGGGTTATCTCCTATTCGACAGAGAGTTCTTGAAAACGAAACTCTCACCCTCAGAGAAGCTGGAAACCAAACGCAAAGTGTGGAAAGGCCTATCCTAAATTCTGGTTCATATTTTGCTAATACGCGAACAATTTATCAAATGGTGTCGGTTTGACAGCAAGAGGAAGATCTAAAAAGGAGGATTCTCGGACATCCGGTGCTAGCAAATCCATTATAACTTTTTCTGCGGAGATAGTAGGTGCCCTAGAAGCAAGTGTCCGGCTCGAGGATCGAGTTGCTACATTTGCAAAAAGGAACGTCATTTCGCTAAAGTCTGTCGTTTCAAAGCTAATAAGTTTTCTACTGCATTACTTCCACGCTAACTTCTGGACAACAGGGAGTTTCGAAATACAAAGTGAAATGCCTCATGAACAAAATAAAAAGAAAACTACCCACGTTAGTAGATTCCGGAAGTAGTCATTGTTTTATCGACACCACGATAGCTTAGTCTATGAGTTTGAACTTTAGACCTACCAATTCTACTGTCAGCATGGCTTCGTCTGATTCGGTTATTAAAAACTGTAGGAAAATGTAAAAACGAATCTTACGTTGGGTACTGAAACTTACAAAAAATTTAATTGATCCTTAATAGATAATTTATGTGCTGATGTAATCCTCGGACAAGACTTTCAAGGATTGCACAAAAAAATAAAAATTTTATATGTGGGCGACAGACCACCTCTAAAACTGTGTGGACGAGATAGCATGAGGATTTCACCTCTTCTCTGTTTGAAAATCTGTCAGCTAACTGTAGACCTATATCTGTGAAATCCCGATATTATTCTATAGATGAGGAGATAGGGAAAGAAATAAAAATCCTGTTGGATTCAGATACAACTGAGGCCAGTAGATCTCTGTGGAGGGTGCAAGTAGTGTTAACTAAGGAAGAGAAATGAAAGAAAATAGGTTAATCATAGATTATTCACAAATGATGAATCTTTTTACTTTAAAAGATGTCTGTATTCTGAACTAAAGTGCGTATCATCAAGTTTCCCTACGCAAAGCAGTCCGCCGCCCTTGCACGGTTTTAAAGACGATTGCAAATTGTTAAATTTTTTTTTTGGATGCCGTTTAGAATCACAAATGAAGTGGCTGGGTTTCAAAGAATTTTGGATGAAATAATAAAAAAGGGAAGGCCCAAAAGGAACATTTGTGTATATAAATGACGTGACCATTTGTGGGAATAATGAAAGAGAACATGATACTAACTTAACTGATTGAAAAGGATAGCCTCACCTTAAATGAGAAAAAAATGTCTACAGAGTAGTGAAAATTAAACTTCTGGTCTATGAAGTAAGTAAAGGGACAAGATCTTGAAAGGATGAGACCTCTGTGAGAACTCTCTCCTCCAGGAAATATAAAAGCTTTGAGGATAATCATCAGAATGTTCGCTTACTACAGTCGTTTGGTCCCAATCTATTCAATAAAAATTCACATGCTAAGTAACAACAGTATATTCCCCTTAGCTGCTAAAATAAAAGATTCCTTTGAATATTTGAAAAGGGAATTAGAAAGAGATATAGTACACACTGTAGACGAGGAAAACCCCTTGAAATTGAAACTGAGTTTAGCTGTGACGCTAAATCAAGGATGTAAGCCTGTTGCATTCTGGTCCAGAACTCTAAACCCCCTCCGAACGAACCCACTCCCCAGTAGATAAAAGAATATAATGCAGTCATCGAAGCAATCAGGTAAATATTTTATTTGCGTTACCGACTAAAAAGCTCTTTCCTCCATTTTCAATAAGCATAAAGCTTTGAAGACTAAAAACAACAAAATTCATTGCTCGCGAATTGAACTTTCCACTTAGAAGTATGACATCAGACATCGACCGGGCATCAAAAACGAACGCCCAGATGCGTTAACGAGGGTACATTGCGCTTTGTGTTAGCCTGGAGTATCAAGATTGATGCAATTTATCAAGTCGAGAAACTTGACCAACTCAACAGAGGCAGTAAAGAGAATGACTGAAAAATGTCATGTGCGTGCCGTAGAAAAGCCAATATGATGAGGAGGAAAATTAATCAAAGCCACTCAACTCTTCGAAAGATTGAATAAAGATTTCAATGGACCGCTTCCTTCAAATTGAAAAGGCAACAAATATTTATTGAGTATCATTGATGAATATAATTGTTTCCTTTTCGCTTTTGTGTGTAGAGACATGCTTTCTACAACTGTATATGCCAAGTTATATACACTCAGATAGAAGACCTAGTTTTATGTCGGAGTTAAGGAAATTTTTTCAAGGGAAAGGAATAACTACTAGTAGATATACTGCGTACACACCGACGAGGAAACGGTCAAGTGGAGAGACTGAACGGAACTCTGTAGAGGACGATCAACTTAGCCTTAAAATTAAGAGATTTACCTGTGCATCAATGGGAAACCGTTTTATCTGATGCTTCCCACTCAATTCGTTCCTTATTGTGTACAGCCACGAATTGTGATCTTCATAAACGGATGTGTTTTCTTATCTGAGAAAATCTTCATTTGGGAGATCTGTTCCTTCGTGACAATTCCTGGGAAAGTTCTCATGAGAAACGAGGTTCAGAACAACAAGTACGACGAACCTACTGTAGGAGAAGTTGAGTTGATTCAAGCGAATCCTGATTACGCTCTTGATAGTTTACCAAATGGAAAAGAAAATACTGTTTCTCTATGTCACTTCGCTCCTGCTGGGGAGGGAACGACAATCTCAAGTAATCCCTATATGGGTTTCGGATGGAAATAACATACCAAGATCAGAAGATACTCTACCCCAACCATTGTCCAGTGATTCAACTGAAGGAGCTAAACAAGGAACCTGCAACGACCCGAGTCTAAATACTGCCAAAATGTCCCCCCTCCCTAAATCTTCTAAGCGTATCACCAAATAACCTAAACGACTCGGTATCAAACACTAAAAACAAAAAAAAAGAAGAAAAAAACATTAATTAATTGGGTTAAGTTTGTTTTTTTAAACTGCATTCCTTTTCTTTTGCCGAAATAAAGTATTTCAAATTTACATTGTCAAAACGTTGTGGAGAATGTATTCATATGCAAATCTCCATCATATAAATAGCAGTTGGTACAGCTGGAGGCCAAACTAAACCTGATCTTGAAGACTAAACTACTAGAGAAATAGTGGTGAATACTTCGAGCTAATTAGTGCTTACCGCCTTATTATCATAGCAATTGCCGCCTTTATTCTACGGGATAATCTTCACTTTCCAATCTTGATAGACACCAAAAGGTTTTATGTGAGTGATGAATTATTCCCCACCCTGCAAGCCCTTTTCTCACAGACGAAACGTTGCAAGCCTCTTGCTGCACTATCGCTATATCAATGGAAAGTGTTCGGACGAAGTACATTGCTTAGTTCCACCAGTTCTAACGTTCAAGACCAAGACACGCCATGTAGCGAAGCACCCCCATTCCCTTTGTATTCCACTAGTGACATGTAAGTTCCACTCGAGCAGTTATGTGGAACCAACTCCCAAGAGGCTGCTACCCCGATCACTACAATCTTAATCTGTTCAAAATTAGGGTTAACCGTTATCTGCCCCCACATATCCACAAAAACTCTAGCTTTTACTCTCCAACCCTTTATCTCGAGTGGCTCTTAGGCCTTGTACAGTGTGAACATCATTGTAAAAAAGAATTCTCTTTGACTGTTCGTTGCATAGATTTGTGTCCATGCTATTTTCTAGTTTCACCAAGCAACAAAAAATACCAATTTATTTGATCCATAACAACTCCTTGGTTTATTTAGTTATTTCTGATCACGATAAGGCTCAACCTTTGATTCCAGAACGAGGCTCTGCTCAAAATGTCAATGGACACAAAAGCGAAACTTAAAAGAACCATTGACTATTTTCCTCCATTGATACACTCGACACTTCGCCTAGTAAGTGACGTAATAGTAGTAGTGAGAGTACCTCTTCCTTTTTTTATAGGCACACTCTTCATTTAATTCTTTAACATTAATAGTATAGTGGTGTAGTAGTAGTGCCTCGGTGTCAGGTAATGTTTAACAAGGCTAGTCTGTGTGTGTGTGTGTGTGTGTGTGTGTGTGTGTGTGTGTGTGTGTGTGTGTGTGTGTGTGTGTGTGTTGCCAATGAGGCAAGGCTGAATAGTGCATTTAAGCAATATTTTTCTCGTCAAGGATTCTCGAAATTTTCATATCTGCTCAATTTCGTAATGGCGGTTCCCTCTAGCCTTGGGGGCGCAGATTCGAATCCTGCCGCGAACAACGCATAATCTTGTTTAATAAGATTTCTCCAGTATCCAGACCGGTAGATAAAAATAAATGTGTTTCATAAATAAACGGGACGTCTATTCAAATACGGGTATCGATTCAAAATAACGTTTAAAATGATAACATCTATCGGATTAATTAATTAAAAAATCATTTACGTCATTAGAAAATTACTTTGTTTACGTTTACTGAGAAGATATGAAAATTTCGAGTGTCTATGACAAAAAGATTTTCGCTTAAAGGCAGTATTCAGCCTTCTTCGTAACTCACTTGGTCAAGAGCACATCGTGTATATATATATATATATATATATATATATATATATATATATATATATATATGAAAGTGAATATAGAAGTCATACGCTGAACATACGCTGTTTCATGCTAAATGCAATCGTCAGGCTTGACGATTGCATCAAGCATGAAACAGACTGTCGCCTCTAAGTGTTGACTTGTATGTTCACTTTTATACTTACACACGCTCTATCTCTGATATTGAGCATTTTATCTCATAAATATAGCACACCTTAAGACTATATTCCTTCATATATATATATATATATATATATATATATATATATATATATATATATATATATATATATATATATATAAGTATAGGATTGGTGTATATGGAATAAATTCCAATAACCAACAAATACTATTCTTAAAAGAGTAAATAAAATCACCACAAAAATAGCCACTTGTAATGGTGTTGGATGTAGAACATTTAACACCATCACTTGATAAGTCACTAGAAGTGTTGAAACAAAATGGCTATTTTTGTAGTGATTTTATAACATATTTATGTTATTATTTTCGAATAAATAATTATATATATATATCTCAAAATGCACACAAGCTCTCAGCTATGTACTTATATGTACACGATGATAAATAGATAGATGCGCACACTCAAAGAATACTTGAAAAGAGAACAGCATACTAAAGACGAGCGTTACGAATGCATATGTAGATACGCACATGCGCACACGAGCATGCATATGGCCTCAGTTGAACTTCCATTTTCAAGCGTATTTCAGTTCAGATATGATATCTGTAAATAAAACGGTTGCGAGAGAAGTCTTTAATTTTTTACTTATTTTTCTATTTCCTAATATGGAGTACTTTATTTACAAGTTCTGCTTGCCTTAGAAACGATATCCTACAGGTAAAATTTCCACGGGACTTTTAGGCTAAACGATTTTTATTCTAATAATTACGTTTATGTGTATTTAGTTTTCACTATGTTGTTTTTAATATTTTTTTGCTTTGTTTTGTGTTACTTAGCCTTTATTCTCAAGGCTCGTTTTCCTAGATCTGTCTGCAAATGTGCCTGTATGTATAAGGATATATCCATAACTTAAGCTTAGAAAAGCATGTAAAGCACGTGCAAATTTAATAGTGATATTTACAATATTCTTACTGCAAAGCTACTGAAGGATATTTACATACACATGTAAAAATAAGATAGATAGATAGAAGTGGATATATGCATTCCTATATACCTATGCGCATTATATGAAATTATTTGGCATAAAATATAAGCTCCAGATGTTACATAAAAATAAAGATAAAACGTACGACTGTGTGGATTGGCAAAATTTTACTTATTCCTAGAGATCGGACGAAGGGCTAGTAGAAAGGAAGAAAGAAAGAAAGAAAGAAAGAAAGAAAGAAAGAAAGAAAGAAAGAAAGAAAGAAAGAAAGAAAGAAAGAAATCTGAGCACGGAGGTACAATGGAAATGTGGTTGATTAGGTAGGCGCTAAGACGAACTGTAAATTCTATGGCTAAGTCTACATCATATCAGGTCCGCAACAAAGACAATAAGGTCATTGTAGTAGGGGCCATATTAAGATAAGATCTTAATATCTTTCACGAGCTTTTAGCTGAGCGGAAGGTCAGATCATGGTGGTCCGGGCTTCTCGATGCTGGATTCTGGATGAACAGCAGTGGTAGCTTTGGACAGCATTATAATGTTGAACCTTGGGTGGCAGAGGTTTTTTTTTTCCGGTCCGCTGAATCTGGATGCCGATCGGTTTTATTATTGCATGAAAAAAAATCAGTATTAAATGATTTTTTTTTCTTCGGGAACATTAATAGAAAAAATAAACCTGACTGTGAGGGAGGAGATGATGATGATGATTATGATGATGATGACACAGTGCAACAACAGGCAGTATTGAAAAATCAGAAAAGAATGTTTTAGACGGGTAAAAGCGATAAGCAAAATGCACAAAATGGAGCAAAATACACAAAATGGAGCAAAATGCACAAAAATAGAGCAAAATGCACAAAAATGGAACAAAATGCACAAAATGGAGCAAAATGCACAAAAATGGAGCAAAATGCACAAAAATGGAGCAAAATGCACAAAAATGGAGCAAAATGCACAAAATGGAGCAAAATGCACAAAAATGCACAAAATGGAGCAAAATGCACAAAATGGAGCAAATGCACAAAAATGGAGCAAAATGCACAAAATAAGTTTAGAGCTATTCACACCTTAGTAATATGTATTATTACATATTCCATTAGTGCGTCAAAAACGAACACATTTGTTATAAAGTTCGTTAAACTATCATCGTTGCTGGTAAGACAGCAAAGAAAACACTGGAAACAAAAGGATAAGTGAAGAAGGGATCAGTAGTTCTATGCTGCAAGCCTTTGCAGCCCACTTTTTGCTACTGTTCCATTAGCAGACGTTCTACTCATAGCGAATGGATGAGTCTATGTTTCAATAATAAGTGTAGAGAATGATAGTCAGTCTTTCTACACAACAATATTAAAAAGACAATTCATAACAATCAAAAAGAATCCATAGCAAAATATAGTGTATATCAAAAATATATTACCGTAAAATGGTAAAACAGAATATGACAACAAATAACAACAAACATGGTTGTTGATTACAAACGGAAACAACCCATCCTTGCTGTAGATATCATTCTAAGAAGTCCTACACCCAGCCATGTCGTGTCACCATCACACTGTCTTCCTACATAGCTATGGAGCCCAGTCTACACTACTGGGCTATAAGGCCATTGACTCACAAGAATGTTCATCTACCCTTTCACAAATCTTGCTTTTAATCCTAACTGGCTGTTTAGCTATTCTCTTCACTAGAAAATCTCGGTGACGGAATTGATTTAGTCGCAGATGACCCGACCATGCAGCAGGTTGTATTGATTTATAGGGTACCAGTTGCACTGGCATAAATATATTTTAACGCTACAAACAATATTTAAAGAGAGACAGAAAATCAATCAAGATCTGCAAGTAAACGTATCAAGACGGAAGAGTAGGTAAAATACTAACAAAGGCGGCAATAAAAACATCAGACAAAATTAAAATTAAGGACTTAACCAACCAAGTGAGAAAAACCCTTGCATGGTCGATAGCTGCTGAGATTTCAAAACTTGATATCAACAAAAATCTGACACATCATTAATTGCCGAACTCTTGATTGAAACCTGAAACAGAAGAGTGCATCCTGGCAGTTCAAGATCAAAGTCTGCTAACAAGATGATATGAACACATATTTTAATGTGAATACATTGAGTAGATTCAAAACATAGTTTATGTACACATGCCAAGGAGACAATCTGTTTTCTAATATTAATTTGCTGTACTCGAAATGGAATTATTTGAAAATTAGATACGATAGGGTAGGGCAATACATTCACTGGAAGATATAACAACATTATAATTTCGTTACTTTGC
Source organism: Acanthosepion esculentum (assembly GCA_964036315.1). NCBI lineage: Eukaryota > Metazoa > Mollusca > Cephalopoda > Sepiida > Sepiidae > Acanthosepion > Acanthosepion esculentum. Next base: position 136,137,288 of record OZ038484.1, on the reverse strand, counting down.
TCTGTGCCCTCACCATACGCACTGATCTCATTATACAAGGTAACAGCCCAAATATATTTGTCTTTATTTCTGAGATGAGGTATTATGTACATTATTTACATTATTCAGACTATTGTCTTCATCTTTGTTGCTATATTTATCACCCTTCAGTATGTCTATATTTCTGAGATTAGGTATTATGTACACGATTTACATTATTCGGACAATTGTTCTCATTTTGTCGCCATATTTATCACCCTTCAGTATCTGTCGATAGATAGATAGATAGATAGATAGATAGATAGATAGATAGATAGATAGATAGATAGATAGATAGATAGATAGATTAAATGAATGAAGAATGTTTTAACCACAATGGTTTTCTGGCATAAGTTTTAATGGTACTGTACTCTTCGAAGCGATTATTTTTAGTGAAGCCGAAGTAATTTTTATGTTCGCCTGCAATGAACCGGATCTCTGAAACAATTCCAGAACAAGAACTTTTATTTTCCTTTTGTCCACTCTCGAATTTTCATATCTTCTGACATAACCCAAATTCTTTTTATGCAAACGCTTCACATTTCTAACATAGGAAATCTGTAGAATTAGCAGATATTATTAAAGCATTGATGACATTAGAAAAATACAGAATAAAAGGAAGAGTTTATGGAGTTAAAAATATGCTTCATTAAGGTTATAATTGTATGGCAAAGAACATCGCAAAATTGAATATATTGATTGGAGTGGCAGTCATATTGTCTCCCGTCTTGTATCAATCTAAAACTAACTTCTACCTTCTCGAAATTACACACTTTCTAGTATTCAACGTAAAAGTGTCTTTTTCTTTTCATTACATTACTCTAGAGATTATTTAGACTGGTATCTTCATCCATGTTGTTTTTATTGTAAACATTTAACTACAAAGGCAGAAAGCCAGAAAAGTATTAGCGATGTGAAAAATAGCTAAAACTTCTAAAAGAATTAGGATAAGTATTTGTTGATAGTGCTATCATTGTAAAGCTGATAGATTTGAATATATTAACATAAAAATTAAAAGACTAAATCAAATTAATTGTATTACAAAAATATGTAAGAAACTTTAAAGAATAGTATCTAATCAAAAGTTGCAAGCGGATTCTCATATCAATGGCTAAAAGGTACGAGCAAATGAAGAATGTAGCTCTGAGCAAGCGCCATACTTCTCCAAAACTCGTGAATTGGTGCTATAGAATCACAAAACAAGAATTGTACCAAATAATAGAAATAACATTGAAATTCCAAATAATAGAAATTGTATGCTCTTACAAGAGCAGCAACAATTAAAAAAGATGAATGGCTAAATGCTTCGAACGAATGAAGCATGTAGCTTTTGGCAACAGCCAAAACAAGAATTGTACCAAATAATAGAAATCACATTATTTGAGGTTTTTCAACAGCAGCAACAATTAAAATTAATGAATGGCTAAATTCTTCGATCGAAGGAAACATGCAGCTTTTAACAAGCGCCATACTTCTCCGAAACACGTGAACTGGCGCTATAGAATCACAAAACAAGAATTGTACCAAATAATAGAAATCACCCCTCTTGTGGTATTTCAACAACTGCAACAATTAAAATTGATATCTCATGTAACCGAAGAAAAATAATGATGACATAATCAAATATTAACGTTTCCCACTACTTCAAACGAAAGGAAGCCTCTATCAATTTTGAAAATGACGGTAACTATTACTGGACTTGATAAACCCAATTTCCTGAAAAAGATTTTTAACAAAATGATTTTCTAAATTTCAGCTGAATGTAAGCGTGACTACTTTATAAATGAATGCTAAATGTTTCCTTATAAGGAAATGCTTAATATTTACATCGCCATTATCAAAATTTTATTTCATCTTACCTACGTGATAAAGTTTCTGTCAGTGCCTTTCTCCTACGTAGAGAGAATCAATATTCCTTCATATCTAACGATCTGAGAAGACTGCCTTTTGTAGCTGTGTGTATATAAAAAATACGTCTCATCAGTTGTGATCAAAGTGAAAGAAAATAAAAAGCCGTAACGCCCTGGCAAAATGTCCTCTTCAGCAGACTGTGAAAATTACTCTGCCGCGGAGGACCGAATGAAGAGTTTGATTCCATCGTTGAAACACGAATAATGTTTGGAGCCAAAAATGAAATCATTTGCTTAGTGAGCATAACCACTTTTTGTCCCGAAATGTTACGCATATATTACTTTGTACTTGCAAATACAGATCAATGATAAACGAAGAAGGAAAGGTTTGAATGTTTTTGATGTTTGCTGTTCCAGTCAAGATGCACATGAACATGATGCCTCACAAAAACATTTTCAACTTCTCCTTGCTCTCCTCCTAATTACTCTTCTTTTCTTTCTGCTCCTTAGTAATGTTTTCGTTTTATAATTCTTCCGCACCCAGTAAGCCCTTCTGTCTTAGTGGCTGCCTTGCTTGGAATGAACTCACCTAAAAAATGCTATATCTTTTCAGAACGTGGACGATTGTGGCTGTCCACAATTCCTATTTTTCGAAGCTCTTAAGATTTGTCTTTGTACAAATGATATAAAAGATAATTGAAGAGATACTTTCAAGTATCTTTTTCTTGGATCAAGTTGCACAAGCTTATTAGGTAACTCTCTATATTTCTGAGATGAGGTATTATGTACATTATTTACATTGTTCGGACTATTGTCCTCATCTTTGTCGACATATTTATTACAACGTTTCGGCCTTCTTCAGGTGGTTGGAATGTCGAACTGAACCTCTTATTTCGCTCACTGGGGTAGACTGTTCTAGTTCCACGTGCCATATTTAATGGATGTCAGTTATCTTCTGTTCATTTCCCAGAAATTCATACACAAGCACACATGGCACAGTGGATAAAGGCGTTAGTTAGATCCGGTGACAGGACCCAAAGAGTGTGAGTTCAATACCTGGTTAAGGCAGTGGAGAACTTGGAGAGGGGAATTAACAGGAGATAACTGATAACTGACATTCATTAAATATGGCACGTGGAACTAGAACAGTCTACCCCAGTGAGCGAAATAAAGGGTTTAGTTTGACATTCCAACCACCTGAAAAAGGCGGGAGCGTACAACGGCCGAAACGTTGTAATAAATATGGCGACAAAGATGAGAACAATAGTCCGAATAATGTAAATAATGCTTATTATGTAAGTTACTTACTGCTTTCCACTGTCTCTTTTGCCTTCAATATATCTTCTCTTCATCTGTGAGGAAAATAGCCAACATTCACTGCCATTTTGGAGGACTTATATTACATCAAATTTTTATTTCTGTCTGAATTTCTGGGATGAGAAGTTATTATTATTTGTATTATTTACATTCGAACTAATGTCTTCATTTTTGTTGTTACTCTCATCACAGAATTTCAAGCGCAGTAGAATATTTAGATATTAGTATATTTGTAGTATAGTGATCAAAAGTGTCGTATTTACCTATAGGCATAGCAGGCTGAAGAACTGGGCCTCAAAATCAAGGGGATCTCCAACCAAGCTCTACAATATTTTTGACACTTTTATAGGCCTTGCTGCCATAACTCATTGTAGGTTCTAAATAACCCTTTCGCAATTTTAAACACCCGTCATCAACAACAGCTTAACTCAAATGTTTTATTTTAACCCTTCCATTTTCCTCTACCCGTGAGAATGGTGGATTTAGAGGGGGCCTCACAAGTGGAATAGCCTAAGGCCACTCTTCAACTACATCCGACGCTGGTGATCAAATATAACAGGTTAATTTTGTGGTTGAAGAACACTCGCTGGTATCGTTTAATTAGAAATATTCTACGAATATAAGAAATAAATGCGTACAGAATGAGGGTGTTTAGAGTCTATAGACATAGCAAGGCGAGTTTTCGCTGCATAGGTGGCACTAAAGAATTGAGCTTGTCTGCACATTTGCCATGGAATAGTTTGTGATGTAATAGATAACAGCTCGGAATGAGAAATCGGAGATCCGAGTTCGAATTCCCGTCGGGTTGGTTACTTTTACTTGCGGGTAAATACCCTTGGGAAAGGTATGAATCCAATCTCTTCTTCCCCAGCTATGGGTTGAATAGCAGTCATATAGCCTTGGTTTGCAACCAGTCTACCTCAGAAAGAAACGGCAATCTACTGCGGGAAAATCTTCGACCTAGTCAGTCATTAATCGAAATAGACATGATCGCTGAGGCGTGTATCCCGTATGTCGCTTCTGACTGACTGAGTGTCATAACTGGTTATTATTTTAGAATCTAAATGAAAACTCTCCATTCTTCATGGTGTGATGAGGCTGAAGCCCAATATTCGACAGGTGAAACTACAGGGTTAACATACAACATACTCATCATTAACATATGGACTAATTTCCTTATCTCTGCTGTTGTTCAGTATCTGTCTATATTTCTGAGATGAGGTATTATGTACATTATTTTCATTATTCGGACTATTGTCCTCATCTTTGTCGCCATATTTATCACAACGTTTTGGCCTTTCAGTATCTGTCTATATTTCTGAGATGAGGTATTATGTACATTATTTACATTATTCGGACTATTGTCCTCATCTTTGTTGCCATATTCATTACAACGTTTCGGCCTTTCAGTATCTGTCTATATTTCTGAGATGAGGTATTATGTACACTATTTACATTATTCGGACTATTGTCCTCATCTTTGTGTAACAGAGAGAGTTTGGGAACCACACACAAACACACACACATTTTTTTATTGAAATTGGAGTAGATTTGAACAGCGAAATTAGATCAGAACAATTTTGTTTACTGATGGGAATCTGATCTAGCCCATTTGGAATTGGGTCATTAGGAAGACAATGAAAGATGATCGAGATAATTTTTATCGGTTAAAATTTGGAATAGAGCTTACTAAGGCTATGAGGAACTTTGAAATTCACATTATTTTGGGTTGAAGGCAGCACTCGTGATAATCGCGTGCGGGCCAAAGGTCGATTTATGATCAGCCAGGTTTATCTGTATAAACGCGCACAGAAATTTGTTGACGGAGTGGTTGGCTCGTCTGCCGTCGAGTGCAGTCGAGCTGGGTAGAGAGAGGTCGGAGACTGGAAGTGACGTCAGAGATTAGAACCAAACGCTTGCTAACATATTTTGTTGATATAAGTACGAAGAAGCAAATTACTCATCCAACAATCTAAGACTGCTAATACTACTATTATTACTACCACTGGAAACGGAAACGTCAAACAAGCTACAATAATCAAAAGGTTGTTTTTGGGTTCGTCTGCCGTCGAGTGCAGTCAAGCTGGGTGGAGATATATCGGAGACTGAAAGTGACGTCAGGGATTGGAACAAAACCCCCGCTAACTTGTACTGTTAATATAAGTACCGATGCTTCTGCTACCACGAAGATTACTACTACTGTTACTACCGCCGAGGAGGAACGCAACTATAAACTTTAAGCCGCGCAAAGAAATCTGTATCTCTCCATCGCAAGAGTCGTATAACGTTCTGAGACGATTTCACAACAGGTTAATCACAACTCTCTCTCTCTCTCTCTCTCTATCTCTCTCTCTCTCTCTCTCTCTCTCTCTCTCTCTCTCTAATCCAGTGTATGAGTTTTTACGTCAATTATTTTCTTTTCTGTAACCCGTTTCTTTTCTATACTATTCTTTTCTGCGATATAAAAGACATTAACAATTCAACCGTTGAATAGTTGTTTGTCCGGCTTTCGGCATATATATATATATAATACCCCTCCCCCGTAGATTATATAAAGAGTTCAGTTCGAAATTCCTTGAAGGTTACCCGGATCAACTAGCACCTGATGAGGATGGAGGGCACAACGACCGAAACGTTTTGATAACAACAAAAGATTTATTACGACGTTTCGGCCTTTGTACGCTCCGGCCTTCTTCAGGTGATTGGAATGTCGAACTGAACCATTTATTTCGCTCGCTGGGGTAGACTGTTCTAGTTCCACGTCTAATGGATGGCAGTTACCAGTTATCTCCTGTTAATTCAACTCTCCAAGTTCTCTACTACCTTAACCAGCTATTGAACTCACAACTCTTTCGGTCCTGTCACTGGATCTAACCAACGACTTTATCCACTGTGCCATGTGTCCTTAAGTGGATAAATCAACGGCCGAAACGTTGTGATAAATATGGCAACAAAGATGAAAAAAATAGTCTGAATAATGTCAATAGTGTACATAATACCTCATCTCAGAAATATAGACAAAATCTTTAGTTTCAACAATTTTACCAAATGCTGCATTCTTTTGATTACAATATGATAACCAGTAATAAGGAGTGCCAGAGAAAAGTGATAATAATAACAAAAATTGCAATATGAGCTCTGGGAAAAACATGGTTGATAACTGCAAAAATTGCAATATGAGCACTGGAAAAAAATGTATACTGAGACATTAGGTTTATAATACCCAGAAATTCATACACAGATGTCATCAAGGACACATGGCACAGTGGATAAAGGCGTTGGTTAGATCCAGTGACAGGACCCAAAGTGTGTGAGTTCAATATCCGGTTAAGTGGAGAACTTGGAGAGGGGAATTAACAGGAGATTACTGATAATTGACTTCCATTATACATGGAACTAGAACAGTCTACTCCAGCGAACGAAATAAAGGGATCAGTTCGACATTACAACGGCGACAAAGATGAGGACAACAGTCCGAATAATGTAAATAGTGTACCTCATCACAGAAATATAGACAAAATCTTTATTTTCAACAATTTTACCAAATGCTACATTCCTTTGAAAATATTCATTTCTGTTTTGTTTTTATTTTCTATATTATATCTATATATTTTATAATGCTTTCATTCTACAAAATGCAACAGAAATTTCTCAGTGGTTAAATCCTAGCTTGGTATGTTATGAATAATCAAGAGTGATCTCCCCTTGTTTCGTTACTCTCCTCTTTGAGAGAGCTATTTCTGTTTACTGGGATTCTAAAAGGAACCTTGTATTTGCAGTTGAATAAAGCTTTCTTAAAGCCTACGTCTGCGTACTTTTGTTCTTACAGTATAATCCAAACTTTCCAAATATTAGGATCTCGGTTTTTATTTATTGCCACTAAATGCTACAAATAAACATTTGAAAAGGAAAACCAATAACGCAGCTGAAGGTAGTATATTAAATTGGTGTAGGGGAATCAATGTATGTGGAAAAAACTACAGAAAGCTTTACACACACCAGCGGTATACAGATCTATATATGATGAAAAATATGGAAAAGGCAAAACAAAATCCGAATATGCAAGTTTACTGTTTTATTGTTGTTTTACTGTCGAAGTCAGACGTTTCGGTCTAGTAGACCATTTTCAGGACATGGTTATTAGAAACATACTTAGGATTAGACGATATTTAAGTCAACATGAAGAGACGATAGACACAAGACTAGTCAGAAACAGAACAACTGAAATTCTAAAGTCAGCGTTCCCTTTTTTGGGATTCGGTCACGTTGGCGTCGCGCGGGCGATGCTGCGAAAACGCGCTCCAGATCTACATATATATATAATGCATACGTTTTGTGTTCAATAACCAGAAAAGAAAGAAGTAGATGCTGTTACATAGTAAAACATGTTTCTGGGTTTCTCATGGCAGCCATGTTTCCTTTGCGATTGTCAACCCATCAAGTGAGTATTAAAATGAGTTTTGAAATAAAGTTTGATAGCTGCAATGTAAAGATCACCAATTAACCATTCAAAAACATTATCGCCTTAAGATATGTAAATGAAAAGAAAGTATTTTTACTAAGCGTCCTTTTCAATAGTCCTTCGTTTTAAGTTTTATTTATTTATTTGGTAACGTTTGTTTGATAATTATTAGAATGTCACATTGGGGTGAAACCCAGATGATTGTCTTCCTTATTTGATATAAAAGAATGAGTAAAAGAAATAAATAAAAAGACAGTGATCTAAAATGAAATAATATAAGAGAGGGAATTGTGAAGAAAAGGTAACACCTTGAGCAACAAGCTATTCAAGTCGGATCACAAAAGAGATAAGCAAACAACATCTTTTGTGAATGAGAGGAAAGTTAGATCAACTGTTGTTGTCGGAACCAAACGCTAGCCTCGCTTTAGAAAACAGTTAAAAGAAAGAGAAAAAAAGAAAAGCCAAATAAAGAAGGAAAATGTTTACGTGTTCTTTTATTCTGTTGTTGAAGGGAAGTCGCTCCATCTAGAAGTACATACTTTTAGTGGGTCTGGACGATCACCACCCGCAACTATTCATGCTGAGCAGAAAATAAATTAAAATAATGGGACAAAACTTAAAGGTTAAAGTCGGTAAACGTGTTTGTAAAAATGATGGCTTGGTTGTTGTGAATACAGACACTTCCTAATTTGCTTTTCTACGCATCGCTTAAAAGAAGAAAAAAAAGAGAATTTAAAAAAATGTATATTTTACGATATCTTGGTTACTGTCATTATTCAATTTTCATTTTAGCAAACAATGTTCATGTACAGTAAAAGCAGAATACCAATTTTGGCAGCATAAAAAAATAGATTTCGTTTCTTTTTGGTAAATTTTTTCAACGAAGGAATAATATGAAAAGCAGAAAAATATTTCTAGAAAAAAACGTTCTGCAAAATTGTTTTTTCAAAGAACACAAATATTTTTCTTGTCTGGGTATTAAAAACTAAAAACTAAATTATCAATTTACACCGGGAAATGTTACTTTTACTCGGAAATATATTTCCATAAGGCAAAAGAGCAATAAGAGTGTCTCTTTCTTTATGATGAACAAATGAACCTTCCTTCGTTCCAATGATTCTGCACATTCAATTTAAAGAATGTACTCGAAAATGAATATAGAGTAAACAAATTATTTCCCTCTCATATATATATATATATATATATATATATATATATATATATATATCTTTGGTAATCCGTATGTATAAATCCCAGGAGGATATAATCCAGAGAGTTAAATGTAAAAAGAGAGCATATATATATATATATATATATATATATATATATATATATATATATATATATATTAGGAGCGGTGATGGATAACGGCTTGGATTGTGGAATCGGAGTTCCAGCTATGTGTAACAGACTGGGTTCTATAGCCTTGGATGGCAACTGGTCTAGGAGAAGGACAACTCTGAATTCAAAACCTGCGGAGGGTCGTTTGGGGACACTTTGGCACATAGTGCACCAGGTCTCTGTATTCAGCCCTTCAAAAAGTGTGGATGGTTCTGCACGAAGCCTTCACCACTATAATCAAATCTCATGTGCTGTTGTCGGGCTGTCGGTTTCCTGGGAACTGATCTGCTTGACCCTCATACGTCGAATTCGACGGGAGAGTCGAGTATATATAATATATATATATATATACATATAAGTAACGAAAATCTTGGTAATCCGTATGGATAATCCCAAGGAGGATGAAATCGTGAGAGCTCAATGTTAAGTCAGAGCGAATAATTTATTTTAAATAAAAACAGACCACTTTAAGGCTCCATTAGTTATAATTTATTTCACCAGGGAATTTTATTTTTCTCTGTATGAGTTGTATGAATACGAATTTGTGACCTTGGGCTTCCTGCTTTCGCGATGATCAAACAAACTGGTTTATTTTTTAAAATTGAATCTATTTATGCACGTTTTGGTGATTTGAGGCGGGAATCTGCTGTGTTTGTTTGCGGTGGTACTAGCATACGCATAGACACATACATACAGGTGTACGTATTTTAGTTCACACCAACGCATCCATATAAGCCATCCGAGGCTAGGCGCAGATATATATCCGTGTGTTCGTGCATACATACATACGCAGTCGTAATTCTCAAAAGTAGACCCCCCTCCCGACAACAATCATGGACAAACAGGCATAAATAGATCCAATTTTCTTAAAAGAATTAACCAGTTTGTCTGATGATCGCAAAAGCGTGAAACCCAGGGTCACAAACTCTTATCTATATAACTGAATATGTTAGCTCTGTCACTGATATTGAGCACTTTCCACTAAGTACTGTGCATATAAATAATAATAATAATAATAATAATAATATATATATATATATATATATATATATATATATATATATATATATATATATATATATATATACCTGGTGTGACAGATAAATTGTCCAAATCGTGTAGCAGCATAATTGTCCATCCCACAAAATGTTTAATATCTAAAAAAAAAAACACTCAACTAATTGAGTTTCTTTTTCCAGATTTCCAGATAAGACTATTAGTCATCTTGACACCATTTGTCGTAAGAATCATTGAAAAATCCTTTTTTGAGTTATTCTGTTAGAAAGATAACAGGTTAAGATCGTTTTGTGTCATCCCCACTATGTCTTCCCAACTGAACAATGGTGAGAGGAAAAAGATCATTCAGGCCTTCAGCAATGGTACGAACATAAATATTCTGGCTTTCATCATTAAAGTCCATTCAAAAAAATCAACTGAACGGTGAATAATTTTTTTTAAAGGGAACAGTAGAGAGGAAAACTGGATCAGGAGGTCACAACAGGAAGAGGGATCATCATTTCAACTTAGAGCTAAAGTGATCAATTAGAAAAGATCCAACTCAATTCATAAGACGTTTGGCACGTGAGAGAGGATTTTCAGCTTATGACAGTCCAAAGAGCAGTGAAAAAAGACTTGAAAATGAAATTTTTTACTCCAGGAAATTAGAAGGTTAAGGAGGGCGAAGACCATCTAGAATAAGTTGGAAAACGATCCTGGAATAATATATATATATATATATTTGAACTTTATATCAATCCTTCATGAGCTTCCGATCCTTAGCTATGATTAATAAATGATGAACATGTCATTTTCGTTTATGATCGATTCCATCATGATTCTTCTGTTAAGCTTGGAGAGTAATTATACATTCTTATTGCTCAAAGTACAGTCCAATAGTGTTATCAAAGACACGGTAAATTTCAGTAAGATATATTTAATCATTTCTAAAATACAACGTTTCAAAGCTTAATCTAACAAATCTTAATGGACAAATCTAACAAATGGACAATTTCGCTGTTACACAATTTGGACAATTTTTTCCGTTACAACATATATATATATATATATATATATATATATATATATATATATATATATATATATATATATATATATACTACTCGCGGATATGATTTCATTATAGTAGTGAAGGCTTGTGAATAATCAGTAACACTTTGGAAGAGCCGAATACATAGAACTGGTCCACATAGTGTGCAAAAAGGTTCCCAAATGTTCCTCGGGTTCTGAATTCAGTTTTGGCCTTCTCCTATAACATAACTGATATGATGGACTAAATCAGTATATATATATATATATATATATATATATATATATATATATATATATATATATATATATATATATATATATATATATATATAATGGCGTTGGGCTTCGGGATTAAAATGAACAGTTGATTTACCCACACGCAAAGATGATTAATGGAAGAAGGTAATGACAAGGTAATTTTAAGAAAAAAAGATAAGGAATTTATTTACGAATTTACACGCGTGATGTAGTGTCAGTAACTCGTTTCAGAAAAATAAATCAGAAATTTTTAAAGTCCATAGTTTTAGCGAATTGTCATGTAGAGGAAATGTTCATGCAACAGATTAAATAATCTGACACAAAATGATATTCAAAAAGGTTTCAAACAAAGGTAAAAGAGTTCGTTGTTCACAAAATGGATACACGGTTGCATACATTCAAAATTAGAGGAAGGGAGACAGTCTGAAATATTTAGCTTTCTTGGATTGTTGTAGGAAGCTTTTTGAAGTTCTGCGTGCTTGATTAATATAATTGGCGAGTAATTTGACAGAGACAGAATCTTCAACATTGAGCGAAGTGAACAGAAACGAAACATTTCACATGACATCTGATACTCTTCTCTTATTAATTGAATTGTTCTTCTTATTTTATATCCAAAGGAATTTCACATAGGCTCGCTAATTCCCTTTCTTTCCTCTTGGCTCAACGGCTAATTTCTATGAAGTCAAAATTTCCATTGGTCCAAAAGCAATTTCACATAGTCTCGTGGATTTATTTCCGTCTTTTTCTCAGTTCGCCGGTGAATCTCTGTGAAGGTCAGGTTTACACTGGTCCTAAGAAAACTTCACATGGGCTTGCGAATCCCTTTCTCTCTTTTTCCTCAATCCTCTGAATTTGAAGGGAACGGATAAAGGGTGATATTATTTCACACTTACTACATGTGACTTTTGAAATGGCTCGAAGAAATCATGAAAATTTTAAGAGATATCCTTTTAAGTATGTGATACTGCCGGGAAATGTGAGTTACCGATAGAAGCTGACCTGCAATGAATGTTGGATATTTTGAATTCTCTCAGTCCTAGAGCATTGAGCAACTCCAGCTCAGTAAGGAAGAAATACTCCATCTTTAGTCTAATTTGACTCTTGTGAAGATAAAACATGGCAGAACGAATTTGGTACTTCCTCGAACGATAGAATGAGTCGACCAATTGTTCACCATCTTTAGCAATGTATCATATACAGGGTGTCCATAAAGTTCGTGTGCACTTTAAAAAATGATAACTTTATTTGTATTTGTGATAGAAATAATTTGTAAAAAGGATTAGAAAGAAGTAAATCTATATTTTTTAAGGTTTTATTGAAATTTTGTTTCCACATGTCCTCCATCATTAGCAATACAAAGGGTAATATGATTTTACAGTTCACGGAATATATTTGCCAACTGATTTACAGTAATGCCTGAAATCACATTAGTTATTTTAGCTATACTTAAAACTAGGTACATTAAACTTTATAACATTTTTTACAGATTATTTATATCGTAAATACAAATAAAGTTATAAATATTTTAAAGTGCACACGGACTTTATGGACACTGTATATGAAACTACAAAAGCATATGTTCTGTAAATATCTCTCCATTCGCTTTACTGCTGAGCATTGATATCACTTTTAAGAAATATGGCCAAAGAAAAAAAGCTATATATAGTGTTAAAAACTTATAAACACATTTTACGATTTTTCCTGTTATTTTGAATGCTGATATTTTCGACAAAATAAAATACATCTACTCAAATGTTTAGCTTTTGCTTGTTAATACTGCTTAATTGCAAACATTAATCATTAAAATTCTGACTGCAATTATCAAAAATTCAGAAAAAATCGTACAGTTTAACTCTCATTAATTTTGCTTCCTTACTTTTAAATTTTTTCTTTATTTTATTTTCATTTCTTCTCTCTTTCATTCGTCGATTTGATTAATTTCTCTCTTTCTTTTACTTTCGATTTTATCACTCCATTCTTGTATTTCTGTTTTCCGGATCTTTTACATCTTTTATCTTTTTACTCATCCCATCTCTCCTTTAACTTTACTCTCTTTCTTATTCTTTCCTTTTCTCCTTTAATTTCTCTCTCTCTCTCTCTCTCTCTCTCTCTCTCTCTCTCTCTCTCTCTCTCTCTATCTATCTATCTATCTATCTTTTCTTTGCCTCTCTCCTTTAAATTTACTTCTCCCTATTCTCTTTCTACTTCCCATCTCTCCTTTAATTTTACTCTCTCTCTCTCTCGCTCTCTCTCTCTATCTATCTATCTTTTCTTTGCTTCTCTGCTTTAAATTTACTTCTCTCTCTTCTCTTTCTTCTTCCCATCACTACTCTAATTTTACTCTCTTTTTTATTCTATCCTTTTCTCCTTTAATTTTACTCTCACTCTCTCTCTCTCTCTCTTTTCATTTTCTTTGCTTCTCTCCTTTAAATTTACTCCTCCCTTCGTCTTTTTCTTCTTCCCATTTCCCCTTTCATTTTACTCTCTTTTTTATTCTTTCCTTTTCTCCTTTAATTTTACACACTCTCAGACTCTCTCTATATATATATTTCTCTCTCTTCATTTTCTTTGCTTCTCTCCTTTAAATTTACTCCTCCCTCTTCCTTTTCTCCTTTCTATCTCTCCTTTCATTTTACTCTCTTTTTTATTCTTTCTTTTTCTCCTTTAATTTTACTCTCTCTCTCTCTCTCTCTCTCTCTCGCTTTTCATTTTCTTTGCTTCTCTCCTTTAAAAGTACTCCTCCCTCTTCTTTTTCTTCTTCCCATCTCTCCTTTCATTTTACTCACTTTTTATTCTTTTCTTTTCTCCTTTAATTTTACTCTCTTTCTCTCTCTCACTCTCTCTCTTTCTTTTCCTTTTCTTTGCTTCTCTCCTTTAAATTTACTTATCCCTCTTCTTTTTCGTCATTCCTTCTCGTTTCTAATTTTAATCCCTGTTTTATTTTTCTTTCCTTCTCTGCTCTAAATTTACTTGTCTCTTTTCTTTTTCTTCTTATCCTCTTTCCGTTAATTAATCTTCTTTTCCTTCTTTCTTTCTCTCGTTTAATTCTATTTCTCTCTTTCTTTTTCCCTTCTCTTTACTTGTCCCTCTTCATTTTCTACTTCCATTCCCTTCATAAATTTTACACTCTTTCTTCTTACCTTCACTCCTTTACTATCACGCACTCTCTTCTTCTTCTTCTTCTTCTTCTTCTTCTTCATTTCTTTCCTTTAATTTTAATTCTCTCTCTTCTTTTCCTTCCCCCCACTTACTTTTATTTCCCTCTTCTCTCTCTTATTTCTTTCTTTTCTTTCATTTTAATTTTCCTACTTATTTTTCTTCTCTTCTCTTCTTTAATTTCATTCACTCTCTTCTGTTTCTTTAACTCTTTCTCCTTTAATTTTACTCTCTCTCTCCCTTCTTTTTCTTCTTCCCTTCTCTCCTTTCATTTATGCTCCATCTCCTCCTCTCTGTCCTTTTGTTTATTTTCATCCCATAGTCTTTCCTCTGCCTCCTCTCTCTGTCAATCTCTCTATCTATCTATCTATCTCCCACCTTCCTTTCTCTTTCTCTCCACCCATCTCTCTCTCTCTTTCTCTCTCTCTCTCTCTCTGTCCCTATCTATCTATTCACCATCTCCTCTTTCAATCCTTTACTTTATATTTTCATCCCACAGTCTTACCGCTGCCTTCTTCCTCTGTCACAATTTCTATCTATCTATCTATCTATCTATCTATCTATCTATCTATCTCTCTCTCTCTCTCTCTCTCTCTCTATATATATATATATATATATATATATATATATATATATATATATATATATATATAATTATTTCCCTCCTTCCTTTTCTCTCTGTCTCCCATCTCTTCTATATTCTTTTCTTATTTTCTTCCATCTGTTTCCCTCTTTCTGTCACAAATAATCTTTCTATCATACTTTTACCCCTCTTCTTCTTCCCACTACTTTCCCTCTGCCCTCCATTCTCTTTTATCCTTTTTCTGCCTTCCTATCTCTCAGTAACTGTCTCTCTTTTTCTCACCCTTTTCTCTCTCTCTTTCACACACACACACACACACACACACACGCACGCACACTTTGATTTCAAATCGCTCCAGTAAGTTAATGTTTCTAATTCCATCACCTTAGCTTAATTTGGCACAAGGCCTCAAAGATGCGGTACTCAATGATGTTAGATCTCTCTAGGTTGTACTAATACAGACCCACTAACTATTACCCCACATCGGTGAGGTTTTACCCTAAGACAGCCGTCGGAAATTTTACACCTTGTGTCTGCGTTTTAGGTTACAACTGCATGACTTCCCTTTTGTCAATTTTTTCTTCTTCCGTCTCGTCTCCTTGGTCCAGAATGACTAAAAGAAGGTTGGGTGACGGTAGGAATGACACAGACAACAGGTCAATCAGTGTCACCTCAACTCAATTAGGGCAGCGTAAAAAATTACTGTTAGGAGATGGCAGAGGTTCATTCATCTAACGCGTGAAAAATACAAAGCAGGCGAAATCACTACAAGATCTAAAGACATCAACATTTTTTCTTAAATGGATGTCGCCTCGGAGAGGGTGGAGGTGATGTGAGAACAATTGGAAGGAGAAGAAGACATTATTTTCCCTTTTTTTTTGTACAAGTTAGACCGTATCCTGATTACCCATGATGCATTGTTCAGTCCAAGCGTCGTAATGCCTTTGATCTTTTGATGTTACGTTCGCGCATGCCCAGTATATGCGTGTGGTATTTGCATCAAACCCATTTCGGCGTCTTAACGCGCATTTTGTATTCATTGCCGGCGACGACTGCCAGAAAATGGCCTCTGAATTTAGAGTGAACCTGTTCTTTGATTTTTAAATTACGTCCGTTGTTCGTGCAAGGAAAAAAATTGAAAAAGTCGAAGGTTTCAAAAGATGGTCAGTCATATCCGATTCTTTTATTCTGTTTCTTCTACCAATTTAGCGCGCACTTCACACGAAAACCCGAAGAAGATCTGTCACAATTAAGACGTCTTTTAGTGACAAATGGCGCACGGACTACCATTCTAAAGAGATAAAAGCCAGACTTCTTCTGGCATGAAATGTTTCTTTTCTAACAGACATTCACAACACGCACACACAAACAAAAACAACGACTTACAGTTTAAAGAGTTACCTCCCGTTAAGCGATGGTCATCAAATTAGTTTAGGAATCCGTTGCTAGTGAGATCGATGCTGTGTTCTTTAACAATGTGGCCTTTGTCCAACAAATATCAGCGCAGAATAGTGTGACTCAAACTATCAAAGATCCTTTAGAAGAAATCTTCAAATAGGGTTTCAGTTTTTCATCGTTACTCAGTGAATAAATCAGCTACAGATTTTGATTGGTTACTTGCTTTTATGACACACCAAACCTTGTTGCGTTATTTAGCATCGAATTTTGTATGGGACACTCAGTGAGGTTCGAACTGACTAGTTACTAATGGTTAGTCAGCCTAATCTCGTTAACCATTACCCCACACTGAGTTGTCAAATCAGCTACACGAATGAGCGTAAAATATGTAGAACTTCCAGTGTGCCTTTTTCAAAGCCTGTTTAATCGCCGGAACAGTGAATTAGTGGCAGATTTATAGATTCTTGCACCAGAAATTCTGGAATTATCAGATCGCTTCTTAGCAAAATAAAGCTAAATGTACTCAAACATATCCCTTCCTCTTCCAGAATTCTACAGACTTACGGTTATATCACGTTGAAACACTGTACGATCATCGAGCCTGGTCAGTACCTAGATGGGTGACTGCTTCATGCTATAAATGCTTGAATGTGCGGGGGTATAAAGAACAACGAATTAGAATTAGTAATTGGAGAGCCGAGTTCCAATTTCAGTCGGGTTCGTGATATTCACTTCCGACAAAATACTCTTGGGAAAGGTATGAATCCACATTTTCTCCCCATCTACGGATTAATTAGTTGGACTTGTAACAGTAAAATATTATTTCTAAAAAAAATTCTTACAATCTAAAAATATATTCCAGCTTTAAATAACCAGCAAAAGGTTGATAAGCAGTAAAAATAAATCACTGAATCAAATCCAGAATTTTACGAGCAACTTCAGCGATTTGCGGGGCAAATTTAAAATATTGCTTTAAATTCTCTATCATTTTAATACTTGTATCTACCATTATAAATCCTGGGACTCCAAAAATACCGATAAAGATAATTATTATTATTATTATTGTTATTATTGTTATTGCCACCCAAAATGGCTGACGTAAAACTTCCAGTATTTTTTAACACTTAGAAAAAAGCAAGATTTAAAAAAAAGAAAAAGAAAAGACAGTGTTTAACAAAGTTCAACAATATTTCGACAGTGTATACTTGTATACATTTTTTAAATATAACTTGAAGAAAACATACCGTCGAAATATTGTCGAACAGTGAGTTTTTTCTTTTCTTAAATCACGCTCTTCTCTATGTGTTGTATTATTATTATTATTATTATTATCATTATTATTATTATTATTATTATTTCCTGGCATTTACACATTTCTTTCCGGGTCCCGCCCAGGGACCTAAGGTTAGAAATGGCATCATGACACTTTCCACTGCAAAAAAAAAAAGAAAAAAAAATAATTACATAGATAAAGCCCTTCGTAAAGTGTGGGCTGTACTTGTCAGAATAATTTTTGTATCTCTTTGAGGCATGAACTTCCAGGAATCCTTCCAATCAGCCTACTGGAATCTTTTCCAACCAGTCCAAGGGCTCCAACTACAACAGGGATTGTTGATGTTCCCATGTGCCACATTTTTGAGATTTCTATTTCAAGGTCCTTGTATTTTGACAGTTTTTCGAATATCTTCAAAGATACATTGCAGTCTGCATGGACTGCCATATCAATAAGGAGGCACTTATTTTGTTTGTGGTCTTTAATAACAATGTCTGGGCGGTTGGCTTTGATTGTTCTGTCAGTGTGTATTGTGTAGTCCCATAGAATTGTAAGAGGTCCTATCTCCGTAACCGGGTCAGGGTGTTATTATTATTATTATTATTATTATTATTATTATTATTATTATTATTTTTATTTTTATTTCCTTTGATTTCTGGCGTTTACACATTTCTTTCCGGGTCCCGCCCAGAGACCTAAGGTTAGAAATGGTATCATGACACTTTCCACTGACAAAAAAAAATTACATAGATAAAGCCCTTCGTAAAGTGTGGGCTGTACTTGTGAGAACAATTTTTTGAGGCATGGACTTCCAGAAATCCCTTCAATTAGTCTACTGGAATCTTTTCCAACTAATCCTAGGGCTCCAACTAAAACAGGGATTGTTGATGTTCCCATGTGCCACATTTTTTAGATTTCTATTTCAAGGTCCTTGTATTTTGACAGATGTAACATCAAACGAAGATATTTTGAGACCCATGATGTAGCATTGGTAAGCCTTCAACACCTGAAATGTTTTATCATGAGCAAAATTAGGTTTTGATCAATCTACTAATCGGTAGCAAAAGAATTGCAGAAAAACTAACGATATACAAGGAAGTCGTTGAGTCTATATTTTATGACCAGTTGAGTATTATTATTATTATTATTATTATTATTATTATTATTATTATTATTATTATTATTATGAAGAAGAAGAAGAAGAAGAAGAAGAAGAAGAAGAAGAAGAAGAAGAAGAAGAAGAAGAAGAAGAAGAAGAAGAAGAAGAAGAAGAAGAAGAAGAAGAAGAAGAAGAAGAAGAAGAAGAAGAAGAAGAAGAAGAAGAAGAAGAAGAAGAAGAAGAAGAAGAAGAAGAAGAAGAAGAAGAAGAAGAAGAAGAAGAAGAAGAAGAAGAAGAAGAAGAAGAAATTATTCGAATAAAATATGTGAAATGTTGGCTAACAAATGATACGAAAGGTTTGAGAATTCAGCTTGTCCACAACAACAAACAACTGACCCTGGTCAAAGGTTTACGGAAAAACCGAAAACTTAAAGTCACGAATATTTATAAGAAATAATTAAACACGAAGAAGCTAAAAATTAGCTTACTAAACTCAGAAGTTTTTGGCTAATAAATATTTTCCCAATTTCTAAATATCTAATCTCGGAAAATATAGACAGATTTTCTTGTAATTTATTCAAATCATTAATTGAATCATATCAAGAGAAAGTGTGAAATTTACAATTTAGAACTCTGAGTTACCATGAAGTTTATCTTCCCGTAAATGTATGATACAAACGTTAGGTGACACATGCCCGTCATTCACAAGTGTGATCTAATATCAAATGAAGATATTTTGAGATCCATGATGTAACATTGGTAAGCCTTCAACACCGGAAATGTTTTAACATGATCAAAACCTAATTTTGATCAACCTACTAATCGGTAGCAAAAGAATTGCCGAAAAACTAACGTTATACAAGGAAATCGTTGAGTCTATATTTTATGACCAGTTGAGTATGCAGAAGATGTCAGGTAAGCAGTTGCAAAAATGTTTGAAAACCAAAAAGAAAATCGTGCGATTGAAGAACGCCAAGATGATTTTGCAGCATTTTCAGCTAATTAATTTGTTTTTCTTTTTTTAATGAGGAACGATTATGATAAAACATTCTGACACACCAATGAGCCAGGGACCAGACAACAGTTCATGGAATTATGACATTCGGATACCCGCAGGTGGAAGAAATTAAAAATTCATGTCAGCAAAATGGTTTCGTTTCGTTTTACGGCATATCAATCACAATGGCTTATTTAATACCGACAAAATTTTTATTGCTGATAATATTTTTTTTCAAAACAGCTATTGCTGAGAATATTTTTTTCTTCAGAAATCTATTTCTGGGAATATATTTTCTTCAAAATTCTTTTGCTGGTAATATATTTTTCTTCAAAAATCTATTTCTGGGAATATTCTTTTTTTTTTTTAAATATTTTTCTGGGAATATTTTGTCTTCGAAAACCTATTTTTGGGAATATATTTTTCCTTCAAAAATCTATTTCGGGAAATAATTTTTCTTCAAAAATCTATTTCTAGGAATATTTTTTCTTCAAAAATCTAATTCTAGAAATATTTTTCTTCAAACATCTATTTCTGGGAATATTTTTTATGGTAATGATTATTCTTCAAAAATCTAATGCTGGTAATATTTTTTTCTTCAAAAATCTATTTCTGGGAATATGTTTTTCTTCTAAAATCTATTTCTGGGAATATTTTTCTTCAAACGTCTATTTCCAGGATTATTGTTTCTTCAAAAATCTATTACTGGGAATATTTTTACTTCAAAAATCTATTTCTGGGAATATTTTTTCTTCAAAAATATGCTGGTAATAATTGTTTCTTCAAAAATCTATTGCTGGTAATAATTGTTTCTTCAAAAATCTAATGCTCGTAATATTTTTTCTTCAGAAATCTATTGCTGACAATATATTTTCTTCAAAAATCTATTTCTGGGAATATTTTTTCTTCAAAAATCTATTTCTGGGAATATTTTTTCTTGAAAAATCTATTTCTGGGAATATTTTTTCTTCAAAAATCTATTGCTGGTAATAATTGTTTCTTCAAAAATCTATTGCTGGTAATAATTGTTTCTTCAAAAATCTAATGCTCGTAATATTTTTTCTTCAAAAATCTATAGCTGACAATATATTTTCTTCAAAAATCTATTTCTGGGAATATTTTTTCTTCAAAAATCTATTTCTGGGAATAATTGTTTCTTCAAACATCTATTGCTGGTAATATTTTTTATTCAAAAATCTATTTCTGGGAATATATTTTCTTCAAACATTTATTTCTGGGAATATGTTTTCTTCAAAAATCTATTTCTGGGAATATTCTTTTCTTCAAAAATATATTTCTGGGAATATTTTATCTTCAAAAGTATATTTCTGGGAATATTTTTCCTTCAAAAATCTATTTCTGGGAATAATTGTTTCTTCAAAAATCTATTTCTGGGAATATTTTTTATTCAAAAATCTATTTCTGGGAATATATTTTCTTCAAACATTTATTTCTGGGAATATGTTTTCTTCAAAAATCTATTTCTGGGAATATTTTTCTTCAAACATCTATTTTAGGGATTATTTTTTCTTCAAAAATCTATTTCTGGGAATAATATTTTCTTCAAGAATCTATTTCTGGGAATATTTTTTCTTCAAAAATCTACTGCTGGTAATATTTTTTCTTCAAAAATCTATTTCTGGGAATATTTTTTACTTCAAACATCTATTTCTGGGAATATGTTTTCTTCAAAAATCTATTTCTGGGCATATTTCTTCTTCAAAAATCTATTTCTGGAAATAATTGTTTCTTCAAAAATCTATTTCTGGTATTATTCTTTTCTTCAATAGTCTATTTCTGTGAAAAAATCTTCTTCAAAAATCTATTTCTGGAAATATTCTTTCTTCAAAAGTCTATTTCTGGGAATAGTTTTTTTTCAAAAATATTTTTCTGGGAATATTTCTTCTTCAAAAATGTATTTCTTGGAATATTTTTTTCTTCAAAAATCTATTGCTGTTAATATTTTTTTCTTCAAATATCCATTTCTGGGAATATTTTTTCTTCAAAAATCTATTTCTGGGAATAATTTTTCTTCAAAAATCTATTTCTAGGAATATTTTTTCTTCAAACATCTATTTCTGGGAATATTTTTTATTCAAAAATCTATTGCTGGTAATGATTATTCTTCAAAAATCTAATGCTGGTAATATTTTTTTCTTCAAAAATCTATTTCTGGGAATATGTTTTTCTTCTAAAATCTATTTCTGGGAATATTTTTCTTCAAACATCTATTTCCGGGATTATTGTTTCTTCAAAAGTCTATTTCTGGGAATATTTTTTCTTCAAAAATTTATTGCTGGTAATAATTTTTTCTTCAAAAATCTACTGCCGGTAATATTTTTTCTTCACAAATCTATTTCTGCGAATATTTTTTACTTCAAATATCTATTTCTGGGAATATTTTTTCTTGAAAAATCTATTTCTGGGAATAATTGTTTCATCAAACATCTATTGCTGGTAATATTTTTTTCTTCAAATATCTATTTCTGGGAATATTTTTTCTTCAAAAATATATTTCTGGGAATATTTTATCTTCAAAAGTATATTTCTGGGAATATTTTTCCTTCAAAAATCTATTTCTGGGAATAATTGTTTCTTCAAAAATCTATTTCTGGGAATATTATTTATTCAAAAATCTATTTCTGGGAATATATTTTCTTCAAACATTTATTTCTGGGAATATGTTTTCTTCAAAAATCTATTTCTGGGAATATTTTTCTTCAAACATCTATTTTAGGGATTATTTTTTCTTCAAAAATCTATTTATGGGAATAATATTTTCTTCAAGAATCTATTTCTGGGAATAATTGTTTCTTCAAAAATCTATTTCTGGTATTATTCTTTTCTTCAATAATCTATTTCTGTGAAAAAAATCTTCTTCAAAAATCTATTTCAGGAAATATTCTTTCTTCAAATGTCTATTTCTTGGAATAGTTTTTTTTCAAAAATATTTTTCTGGGAATTTTTCTTCTTCAAAAATGTATTTCTGGGAATATTTTTTTCTTCAAAAATCTATTTCTGGGAATATTTTTCTTCAAACATCTATTTCCGGGATTATTGTTTCTTCAAAAGTCTATTTCTGGGAATATTTTTTCTTCAAAAATTTATTGCTGGTAATAATTTTTTCTTCAAAAATCTACTGCCGGTAATATTTTTTTCTTCACAAATCTATTTCTGCGAATATTTTTTCTTCAAAAATCTATTTCTGGGAATAATTGGTCAGCTTCTTCCCACGAACTACCGCTCTGTGGAATCGCAGCCCCTCTTTCACAGACGAGATGTCATAAACCTCTCGCCGCTCTATCGCTATTTCTATTTACACTCCTTAGTTCCACCAGTCCTAGCCTTCACGGCTAAGACCCGCTGTGCCACGGCCATTGTAGCGAACAGCCCTAATTCCCTTCGTATTCTCCTGGTGATATCTAACTTCCATCCGGGCACCTTCTTTCCACGAACTACCGCCCTGTGGAATCAACTCGCAAGAGGTTGCTTCCCAATTCACTACAATCTTAACCTGTTCAAATCAGGTTAACCGTTATCTTCCACACATATTTGCATAAGCTGTGCCTCTTACTCTGTCATCTTCTACCTCGAGTGGCCACCGGGCCTTGCTCAAGGTGAACATCACTGTTAAAGAAAAAATCGTCACTATTTCTTTTGTCTCCTTTTTCCCTTAAAACTTTCTCATTACTCACATGTTCAGTCTACGATATTCTGAGCATCCTACTGTAGAACCATGCCTGTTGCTTCAAGTCTCCACTTCATCTGTGAGGAAATTGTCCCACATTCACTGACATATAAATTCTACTGTTTCTTAATATTTTTACAGCTCGGCAGCCATAAGACCAAACAGTTAATGCTGATTACTACTGTTAACTATTTGTGCTGATTAAAGGAAAAATGGCGAAGAAAGCTACGGAAATTTATTGCAAACAAGATTATATGGACCCTTATTACTTGATCCTGGAATTTAATACACAAACACCAGATAACTGCATACATTTCTAATTGACCTTTATTTCCACTTGTTCCTTAATCTAGTCACAGAGAAGCATACTAGTATCCATGTTACTTTGAATTTGTGCTTGACTAAACTTAGACGAATAAATACCTCCTGACTGCGACAAAATGAGCAAGACTTAATAAATTGTAGCTATAATTAAAATACAAAATACATACAGGACGTCCATAAAGTCCGTGTGCACTTTAAAAAAATTATAACTTTATTTGTATTTGTGATAGAAATAATCTGTAAAAATGTTATAAAGTTTTATGTACCTAGTTTTAAGTCTACCTAAAATAACTAATGTGATTTCAGGCATTACTGTAAATCAGTTGGCAAATATATTCCGTGAACTGTAAAATCATATTACCCTTTGTATTGCTAATGATGGAGGACATGTGGAAACAAAATTTCAATAAAACCTTAAAAAATATAGATTTACTTCTTTCTAATCCTTTTTACAAATTATTTCTATCGCAAATACAAATAAAGTTATAAATTTTTTAAAGTGCATAAGAACTTTATGGACAGCCTGTATGTTGAATAATCTATAACTGTCGACTTGATAACCGTAGTTTATACTGTGAAATCGTGGATGCTTTACCTAATATTAGTAGTCGTCTCAATGGAAATCGTTTTAATCAATAGAAAATGAGATTTTTTTGGATTGATTTGTTTTTATGGCTTTGAGGGTTATTTAAAACCGAAGTGTATTTGGATTGTGAGAATAATTCTTTTTTCTTGTAAGTGAATATCACATCAAGAGTGATTTTTTTAGAATAACGATTTTCCCAGAAACCTCCTAATATTCAACCCGTAGCTGCTGGAGATGGAGTCCTAGCTTCCCTAAAGCGACTTGCGGCGCATAAGTAAATATAACGAAATCGACTAGAATTTGAACTCGTCTCTAATGAAAAGAAAAAAGCTAAGATATTAAGTCATGTTCCCTTTTTATATTTTCACGGATTATTTTAAAAATATTTACTAAGCTTAGACTGGCACAAGACGTTGGCATGTAGTGATGATTGAAGACATCCAGACTTCATAGTCTCCAAGACATGCTTGTTATCCATTAAACCGTGTCGTTCTTCTTTCCGTTTTTATTCTTACATCAACTCAGCCTTCTAAAACAACTTTCTTTTCTTCGTTTCATGATAAACTCTGTTTTCTTTTTCTTTTTCTCTTCATTCTCCTTTTCTCTGTCTTCATTTAACTAGTCCTTTTCTTCTTCTCTTTCTTCTTTCCGTTCAACACTTATGCCAAACTGAATATAATGTAAGCATCTTGAGGTCTATCATATCTGCCATTTGACTCATGCTCATCATCAGGATTAATACGTCAGCTTTTATTACTGATACCCACCATACAGGAGAACATGACTAAAGACTGTGTGTACGCTGTCTCGTGCAGCTGCGGAAAGAAATATAAAGGGGAAACAGGCCGCCCACTTAAGGTAAGGCTTCAAGAACACCAGAAAACTGTAACACGAGGGCAAGTGGAAAAATCAGGGGTGAATGACCACATATGGAGAGAGAAGGGAGATCACCGCCCTCTGTGAGATCAAGTTGAGATCATAGACAAAGAATACCATTGGAAAATTCGTAAACTTAAGGAATCAGCATATATGCTACGCCACAAAACCTCCCTGAGCCGACCAAGCATAGAAATGAATACAATATGGGAACCAGTAATAAGGAGTGCCAGAGAAAAGCGATAATAACAACAAAAATTGCAATATGAGCACTGGTAAAAAATGAGGCTGAAGACATTAGGTTTACAATACCCAGAAATTCATACGTAGATGACACATGGATAAAGGCATTAGTTAGATCCAGTGACAGGACCCAAAGAGCGTGAGTTCAATACCCAGTTAAGGCAGTGGAGAAATTTCAGAGGGAAATTAACAGGAGATAACTGATAACTGACATCCATTAAATATGGCACGTGGAACTAGAACAGTCTACCCCAGTGAGCGAAATAAAGGGTTCAGTTTGGCATTCCAACCACCTGAAGAAGGCCGGAGCGTACAACGGCCGAAACGTTGTAATAAATATGGCGACAAAGATGAGGAAAATAATGTTAATAATGTACATAATACCTCATCTCAGAAATATAGACATATATATATATATATATGGGGGGGGGCTAAAAGTTTCAATGTATTAACTAAAATTAAATGTTGCGTGCCTTTTTCAAAACTAATTTACGAGCACATTCCGACCAAAGGAACTTCTCTTCCTGAAGAGTTTTATCATATATTCAATAATAATAACAAAATTAACACTTTACTGCATTCCTTAAAATCTTTGTCTCACCTACCTTTATGGCGAATGGTAATCTTAGGGCTAGCCAATTTTAAATTTAAATTTAAACCCCACACTAAGAATATTGGACACTATACACTAATGAGTTAAATAGATTCACCATCCTAACTTGTAGGAGTTCATTAAACCAAAGAACGTATGAAACTTACTAATTAATAAGTCCAAAGTGCTGCCACAAACTTTTGGCCTATAGTATACCTACATACATACATACATATATATATATATATATATATATATATATATATATATATATATATATATATATATATATATATATATATATATATATCCCATAAGTTTTGTCCGAATTTTGAATAAAGAAAACAAGTGACCAAATGTTACATTTAATTACAGATTCAATCAACAATGTATTTTCCCTGATTATCTATGACTTCCTTCCATCGATTAACAAGCTTACTAATTCCATTACTGTAAAATTCTTTTGGCTTTGATTCGAAGAACTCACAAATGTCAGTTTTAACCTCTTCCTGTGTTACAAAAGCTGTTTCTTCCAAATTATTCTGTAAGCTACGAAACAAATGGTAGTCTGAAGGAGCAAGGTCGGGAGAATAAGGTGGATGAGGAATTTTCTCCCAACCAAGTTCTTCGATCTTTTGTGACGTGATTCTTGCTGTGTGTGGTTGCGCATTGTCCTGATGAAACATCACCCGTTTCGATTCATTAGAGCAGGGTTTTTTTTCCCTCAAAGCTTGGTTCAAACGCTCTAATTGCTGACAGTATATTTGAGCATTAATTGTTGCATTAGGTGGTAAGAATTCGAAGTGGATTATTCCTTGGCAATCCCACCAGATTGAAAGAAGAACCTTTTGCGAAATCAAAAACATATAGAAATAAAAATCAAACAATGTGTAATGAACCCTGACCGAGAAAGTTGAATGATAAATGACCTTAGATTAACGATAGTGAGTTCAGACACATAACAGAGAAAGCTAAACGAAAATGAATACCACTTCAAATAATGAAGGAGTCTGCTTCGGTGATGTTAGTTGCCCCATTTGCAGGGGAGCTTACAACAGGATTGGTGCGTGACACGAACAGAGAATAAAGAACTTTCCAGGCAAGTTCACCATCATTATCACCCCAGGGTGCAAAGTAACAAAAACTAAATGGCTTATTAAAAACTTCCGCCTTAATAGCTTCCGCCATGTACCTCTGATTTGGTTAAGTGCAAACAAAAAACTTATAAGCTAATCTCTGTGTTTAGAGAGTTGTGTTTCATGTAATAAAGTGTATTTCATTCACATCGTTTTATTTTACTTATCTGTTACGTTTAGTGTATGAAATGTGCATGTAAATGTATGAAATATCATGGAACAAAAGTAGTATTTGTCGTCAAAATCCTGTTCAAGTCTAGAGTTAACCGTTATCTTACCCTCCTATCCGTATAAACTACCACTTAACATTACTCTCTACATCTATTCGATGTAGAGGGTTACGTCAAGTACAAGGCCATGTACAGGGTTAACCTTACTGTAAATAAATCAAATACTCTACTTGTTTTGGAATATACATTGGTATGTATCTTTGTTTACCCTCATGATGAAAAATGGCCTTTGTTTTTACATACATAAATATTTTATATCTCCTTTGTCAATGTAACCGACCTAACGCTCCTCCATAGAACACATACAGTTTTTTCTGAATAGTGTGTTCGATCCTCACTATGTGCACTATATTTTTGGACTTGTTCCACATTGCCTACGCTTAGAAAATCACCATACACTTTTTTTTTCAGCAACTCATTTATAAGTATTTGTACTCCAACTTGACTAAAGCAAATCCACTAATGATGCCAGTTTTCGTAAAACCAACTAAATAAAGAACGAAAAATGCAATATTAATAAATAAAAAAAAGAGTTACTATATTTAGTTCTGAATTCATATCAATTCTTCTAGTTTAGTTAGATTGGTTTATTTTACTTTCCTATTTATTAGATCTAAGCATAGAAAACTAAGTAAGCATTGAAGAGGAATACTAATTATTATTCAAAAAATTAAGCAATGCGAACACCAAATATGACAAAGTGAACATCAAAATTCCGTTAATTGTCGGACTAAGGACACAATGATCTCTTCTGGTCTACATTGCTTACTCTTTCCTCGTGGTTATATAACAATATATTTTACTACAAAAGGATGAATCTGACCATGGAACCATTTGACTCTATGGCTTACTCTTGACTTGGATTACAGGGATAGAGATTTACCTCCATCGTCAGCATAGCTGTCTTTTACCTTTCTATCTGGATCCAAAGAAAGAACATCGTCTAAAGACAGAGCAGCATGTAGCATGTATAGATCTCGTATTAGGGACCATGTTGTTCGACTTGTTTTTCATTTTCCAAAGGGCCTTCGTCCTGGGTATGAGGATAAAATACATCCGGCAGCATGGCCTGTGATCAAGAGGTTTTGAGGAGTATGAAACCACCTCTTAATTGCTGTTGTTCCCAGGTTCATCCTGATCCGGGTGGTAGTACCAGTTAGGTTTCCAGTTATGGGCAAATAGTGAACTCCCAAACTGGAGTCAAAACACCATGAAAGTATAAAAATACATTTTATAGTAAAAATACCAGCAATACATTTTTGAAAAAAATTACTAGCAATACATTTTTGTAAAAGAAATATTACCAACAATACATTTGACACTCAAAAAAAAACTCTTGCAAAAATACGTCAATGAAATATTTACAAACCGATTTCTTACAAAGAATACATATTCTATTCATACGAACCTATCCTAAAAATCTTCCCGGCATTAAAAAAACCCATTGAGGTGTTGATATGCCTTAAAACAAAATAAACCAAAACAAAACAAACCAAAGGGCCTTGCATGTAATCTGGCAACATCTCGCCAATTTGGAATCAGATTTACCGACTGCTAGACAGGTAGCCAACCATGGTTTAAGCCATATATTTGAATCAGTTACAATATGCTGTCTTTTGTAATACGAAGCAGAATATGGTAACATTTACAATATCATGTCGTTTCTGACCCTATACCAACACGGGCATCACAAAGGTAGAGATTTCTCCAGATGTCGTCAAAGTGGGAGGCGTATTGTTCCAGATATTCTCATCGTCGTAGCCACATTGCTCTAGATATCATCACCGTTGAAAGCGCATTACGTGATATCGTCAAAGTGGATCATAGCCTGATGAAAGGCTACATCGTTAACAACATTTTAGAATAAAGTTAAACT
This sequence comes from Acanthosepion esculentum, assembly GCA_964036315.1. Taxonomy (NCBI): domain Eukaryota; kingdom Metazoa; phylum Mollusca; class Cephalopoda; order Sepiida; family Sepiidae; genus Acanthosepion; species Acanthosepion esculentum. The sequence goes on along the minus strand of OZ038484.1, from coordinate 136,107,933 downwards.
AAAGAATCAAATGTAGAAGGCGCTAACATTAAATTACGTTACTTTTTTTATGTAGATTTTTTTTAACAAATCAGTTGTTTTTCTGAATACGCCAGCTTATTGGCAAAACAAATCAAGTCCATTTTTTAGAATTTGTCCTCTTCCATACAATTTTGCTCACGTACAGACATAACACTGGTTGATAAATAAAAATGGGTCGTCTATTTAAAATAATAACGTTTGAACTATTAAAAATGTCGGATTAAAAAATAAATCCATTAATTCATTAGAAATTGCTTTGTTTACATTTCGAATATGAAACTTGGAAGATATGAAGCTTTCAAGAAAATAATTTGGGTGAAAAGAAGATGTGCACTCCTTTTTTAGGAAAAAACAATACATGTGCATAAAATTATCAACACAAAAATAAATGGCTTACGAAAGCTAAAAGACCTAAAAAGGCACATAAAATTAATAAATTATATGCGTTGAAAAGTTAAATAATGAAGTAGATTTCTTTATATATATGATGAACAAATAAGATGCTTTCTTAGAAATCTCAATACTAAGCAAATAGTACATAATACTGTTTCTACTAATCTCAAACATATTAATCTCCGATATCGTAATCAAATGCATACTAATTATAAACAAGATGAAAATATACTAAAAAAATTAGTAAATACTAATATATCTACAACAAGTGCCTAGCAAAAAAATTATGTTAATCATATACTACACTAATTCTAGTATATCCAACTCAATTATTCGCAATGATTCTTCACCCCCGGTAAGCGATTTGCAAAAATCCAACATAGTTTACAATTTTAAGTGCCCTTTGGGAGATTGTATCTCCAACGAATTAAATACTATTTATTCTGGTCACACCACAAACTCGCTTTCACGATGCTTGACATTACATTTGAATGATAACTCTAACATTTTTAGGCATTTAAAACAACATGCCTGGCCGCATACATAATTCCGCAAAATCCTTGTTGAAAACACAACTATACTTAAACATGAAAACAATAAACAGAAACTAAAAATTATTGAAGCTATATACATAAAACAGTTGAAACCTAAACTGAATAACATAAACTATGAAATCTCCACAAATATTCTTAAATGCCTATAATTGGTAACAGAAGCCATTGGTTTATACCAACGGCTTCCCATACTTAATACTTCTCGCTTTCACTCTCGCGTGGTCATGTGTGACGTCATGAGCTGCGGTGCGATTTTCGTTCCAGCGTCTTATATGCACGATGTTTGTCGTTGCCTGGAAATCTTCCATATAAACAGAAACAGACTATCATCATTGTTTTGTCCATGTATTGCTTAATATATTGAAATGTAATTGTCATCTTTGATAATGGTGTATGTAAGCCGAAAGCTTAGATAGTGTTGTGGTAGGATCCACCTAATCTGCATAGGTGACGACCAACTATATAAATAATGGTTGGTACCGGAAGACGAGGGAGGTGGAATCACGAGATCCAACGAGAGACTCTGATCGACTGTGACTAGTCAACACATTCTCCAGGAACGTCTTCCCAGAAATATACAGAAATACTATATGTACTTATTGTGTACACTTTCTTGTTATAATACATTCTTGTTCTAAGTACATTTTGTGTTGCATTATTATTCCATGCATTAGGCGAGATTCAACAATGAGTCAAGAACTCGTTAAAAGACGACTAAGCATAAAGGAACGTTCACTCAAAAAAATTGGAAAGGTGTCGTAAACGAATAACGGTAATTTTAAATTAAAAAATTATCTACAACGAGACACCCTCTAAAAAGAAAAATTGGCCGACTACAAAAACATGCATGGATTAAAAGGAGCACAAATACACCGTGTCGACCTTGAAAGGTAACAAGCTTTAAAAAAATTTTTTTTTTAATTTATTTGTTCAACAATATAGTGACGAATTACCTCTGATAAGAAAATCAGACGTTGTCATTGAAATACGCGAACAGAAGTCGAAAACGAAAAAAAAAGTCCGACGCTCTCTGTTCACGAAAAAAAAAATACCAAAGTTGATTAGCACGGGCGTGAATGTAAAAGCAAGACATAAAATATAAAAGTCGTACGTTGTTTCGATTTTTTTTGGTCAGCTTATATGATATTCGTGGATACACAAATTAAAAAGTATATTCCTTGTTGCATGAACACTATCAGCTAAAGATGGATGAACTATCCAAAGTCATATCTGAATTATTAAAATCCCAGCAATTGAGTCAACAACGTCAGCAAGAACAACAGATAGCACAACAAGAACAACTGATAGCAATGCAAAAATATCAAGAACGTCAAGAGGAAAGACAACAAGAACAACAAATAGCGCTGCAAAAATATCAAGATAGACAAGATGAAAGACTTTTGGAAATTCAAATGTTAACACTGGAGAAATTAAACAACTATCAGGCAAATGAGGGAAATTCTTCATATTCTAATAACACCATATTTAATTCGCTGGTCCAGTAGAAGATTATTACTACTTAATAGTGGTAGATAGCTTTACAACATGGCCGGAAGTACTACGCTGCAAAAAGCCTACGTCCAATACCACAACAACTTTTTTGCATGAACTATTTGCACGGTTCGGTGTGCCAGAGTGTATTGTGAGTGACAATGGTACACAATTCACTTCTGCCGATTTTAAGGAATTTTGTGAGTTATATCAAATTAACCACATAACGACGCCGCCGTATCATCCGAGATCCAATGGACTCGCAGAAAGATTTGTAGATACGTTAAAGCGCGCTCTGAAGAAAGCCTCAGGAGTTCGAACGGAAAAGGCGCTTCAGCAATTCCTACAAGTATACAGAATCACGCCTAACCAGAGAACACCATCAAACATGGCACCAGCTGAACTAATGTTCGCTAGGAAAGTTAAGTCAGTGTTTGACAAGCTTTTGCCAGGAAGAAATAGAATAAAGAACACTATGTATACAGCTAGAAAAAGATACACCCCCGGAGAGAAGGTCTTTTTCAAGTGCTATAGAAACAACATTGAGTTCTGGGAGCGAGGCATAGTGGACAAGAGAATCGGTGACCTGATTTACATAATAAAAGGGCCGAAGAATACTCATAAGAGGCACCAGAACCAACTCAAAAAATGCTACGTGCTAGAGCATGAAGAGAGTATACCGGATGAGGAGGAAGATCCCATTGATGTAATGTATGATACTTTTCAAGTAGAACCTCCGCAGAGTGCTCATGAACCGAGAAGATCCGGTAGGAAACGAAAGTTCACGGACCCATTGGACGTGAATCCAAAACGAAAAAGATATTGAAAAAAAAAACAGATATACATATGAAATATGCAAAGGGGATCTACAAAGAAATAACCATAATCATCATCCCATATAGAAGCCAGTTTGAAATCCAAAAGGATTCCAAGGCTTGGGAGGGGGGTGTTGTGGTAGGATCCACCTAATCTGCATAGGTGACGACCAACTATATAAATAATGGTTGGTACCGGAAGACGAGGGAGGTGGAATCACGAGATCCAACGAGAGACTCTGATCGACTGTGACTAGTCAACACATTCTCCAGGAACGTCTTCCCAGAAATATACAGAAATACTATATGTACTTATTGTGTACACTTTCTTGTTATAATACATTCTTGTTCTAAGTACATTTTGTGTTGCATTATTATTCCATGCATTAGGCGAGATTCAACAATGAGTCAAGACTCAACAGATAGGATTAAAAAATATGTATCAATATTGCGATTTTCTTTCTTCGTTTCATGATAATGTTATTAAGCTTATCAGACGATATGATATCAATTGATGATTAGTAGGGATAATTCCAATGATGATGAACTCCATTTATTAATGTAAAACTGGTCTGAAAAGATGGACGTCTGAGTCCACGAAATAAATTATCACCTACCGGATGTATTTTTAAAGATTCTGAATTCATTATATATATATATATATATATATATATATATATATATATATATATATATATATATATATATATATATATTAATTTAAATTTAAACGTTATATTTTAGTGGATACACATGTTTGAGTAGACTGTGTAGTACGACTTGTATCTACTGACAAGTGCATTGAAGAGTTATGCTCACACCTTTGCTACAATAGAAAGGAAATTATAAGTCTGTTTCATTTTTATTCATCTCTTTATTGCTTGTGCTATCAATCAATTCTGATGCATCGTTTACAAGCTTTAGGGAAAATTCTGAAGCTAGAAAAATGAGCTTCATTCACACGGGCAGGCGAAAGCGCATCAATAAACTTTGAAAACATTTGTTTTTCTTTTTATGTTCCCCGGAGAAAAAAGCCTTTTTTCTGTTATGACAATAACTAATGATGAAAAATGTTTTCCTTACGAGAATCAATAACGAAAAATATTGCAACGAGATGCAGAACATCCGTCTACTTACCAATCTAAATGGAATTCAGTATTTTTTATTATTTGCCAAGATGCAAAAGGTTTCTTACGAATTGCTGGGATTTGGACAAACTATTAATGTACCAATCTACACTGAGCAATTCATTCACTTTTATAAAACGCCAGGAAATTTTTCTCGCCGGAGTCGATCCTTCAAATCTCCAAATCAACCATTCGCCCTTGCATGGAGTATTGCTGCCATATATGGTCTGGGGCCCCTTCTGTTTGTCTCAAGGTCCTTGATAAGCAACGTAATTGGCCCTGATCTGTCATCTCGCATATTGTATAGAACCACACTCATTCCTTTCCTCTTCCTTAGTTGAGATTTAAATTCCACCCGAGCAGCTTCTTCCCATGAGCCGCTGCTATGTGAACTGATTCCTGGCATCTCGTCTGCAGTCGCTCTCTCACAGATGTGCCGTTGCCTCCCTCTGTCTTTTTTACAAATCCTTTCATGGTAACTGCTCCGATGAGCTGCTGCCGCTGGTTCACAGACTTCATGAATTTAAACGTTCTACTAGGCTGGCATCTCGCTCACACCCTTTCACTGTCAAAACTGTTAAATGTAGCCGGTTTTTCTACTCCAATAGCTTCATGTCTCGCACCTCTCGCCTGTGGAACTCCCTCCCCTCTTCCTGTTTCCCTGATAGCTATAATCTCCAACTATTCAAATGTAATGTCAATCGACGTCTCCAGATGCCTTGATCTATCCCCTATGCTTCTCTTCATCCTTTCCTCTATCACTCCTATTTGCTCTCGCTCCAACTCTCTGCAACCCCTAGCGTGCTAGTGGCTTCCCGCCTTGCTTGGGGTGAAATGCTTCAAAAAGAAAAGAGAGAAAATAACGTTTTTTCAAAGCAAAGAAGTCAGGTAGCGATCTAACAATTCGCGTCCGCATGAAAAGGTGATGCATCAAACGATCGTGGAGCTGGGATGGGAAGTTCTTCTACATTAGGCTTATTCTCTAGACCTATCACCTTATTTCTATGCAACATTTCTAAACTAGTGACATTCCAGCATCGCCGATTGGACCCAGAAATTTCACCAGTCGCGATGAATGGATGTTCCCTCGGGGTAGACACATACCTTGAGCGCATATAAGGACTTAAACACAGCACAGACCTCAAGGGGAACTCGTACATATGATCCATCAGTGAAGATGATGGAAAAAAACTCAGTTCCCTGTACCGCTCCAAAATATACCTGACTCCTTCTATGCTTTACTTTTACAACATCCAGAAGAGACCTAGAATGGAGTAGTCTGCATACATAGCTATCTATCTGTCTATCTATCTATCTATCTATCTATCTATCTATTAGGGTTTCTAATCTGTCTATCTATCTATCTATCTATGTCAATAATCGCTTAAGAGCTGTAAAACGTGTTAACGGAAAGCATTTCCAAAACGTGGCAACTGGACAGGAGGTTCCAGACTTCACTTTCTAGTCTCGATAGAATCCAAAAGCGTCTCTGTGAGTAACGAATTATTTTCAACCCCTTTCTCACAGACGAGACGTCGCCAGCCTCTCTCTGCTCTGTCGCTGAGTCTATGGAAAGTGTTCAGACGAACTACATTCCTTTGTTCCACCAGTTCTAAACATCACAGCTAAGATCCACGAAGCTATGCACATTGTATCGAACCACCCTCATGCCTTTGCTCTTCCTTAGTTGAGATTTAAATTCCACCCGAGCAGCTTCTTCCCATGAGCCGCTGCTATGTGAACTGATTCCTCAGAGGATGCTTCCCCGATCATAACAATATTAACTCATTCAAGTCTGGGATTAACCTTTATCTTCCACACATATCCGCATCTGTGATCCTTACTCTGCAAACCTCTACGTCGAGTGACCCTCGTACAGGGTGAAAATCATTGTAAAAAAGATAGATAGATAGATAGATAGATAGATAGATAGATAGATATGAAAAGAGATAGATAGATAGATAGATAGCTCATGAAGAGTCTAAAATAGATAGATAGATAGATAGATAGATAGATAGATAGATCATGAAGAGTCTAAAATAGATAGATAGATAGATAGATAGATAGATAGATAGATAGATAGATAGATAGATAGATAGATCATGAAGAGTCTAAAATAGATAGATAGATAGATAGATAGATAGATAGATAGATAGATAGATATGTATGCAGACCTATATACAGACGAACATATATATTACATCTTTCATTTTCTGAAACGTCTCTCTTCACACTCTTTACCTATCTCTTGTCTTCTCGCCGGATGTTCTACTTACCATGTCATAAGTTTTCCCGCCATAAATAACGTAAAGGCGCTTAATCATTTTCTTCACTTTTATCTATTAGCTATTAGCCCCATTTTATTGACCGCTTTACATTTAAACGTGTTATCTTCCATCCGAAAGTTCGTGGGTAACAACTGGTACGATGCAAAAGATGTCGGCTTGCCAACGGAAGAAGCATTTTATTTATCAAGAATTCGTAAATCATTAATCTGTTGGAACTGGTCAAATAAGACATTAATGTGATATATGGGTACAACGTTTTGTATCTGCTTGTACGTATACGGATGTGGGTGTGGGTGGGTGTGTATTTGGATATACAAATTTACACCTACCCACATACGATGGAAGGAGAGTACAACATAGAAATTAATATATATATAATTACACACACACACACACACACACACACACACACACACACACACACACATATATATATATATATATATGTATATGAAGAAATATACTCTTGAGGTGTGCTATATTTATGGGATAAAGTGCTCAATATCAGAGATAGAGCGTGTGTAAACATAAAAGTGAACATTGAAGTCAACAGTCAGAGGCGACAGGCTTTTCATGCTAGACGGAATCATCAAGCCTGACGATTGCCTCTAGCATGAAACAGCCTGTCGCCTCTGACTGTTGACTTCAATGTTCACTTTTATATATATCAATGTTCACTTTTGTCATGGGTCCTTACCTATAACTACAGAATGAACTCTTCCTAACACTATGTACACTACGCCTCTCAAGAGAGAGGGACGAATCGAGTCGAGCCGATAGTAGTTCACTCCAAACCAGACTGACAGTCATACTAACACCTTCCACATCTTGTATTATTATTCCGTGTAATATATCTTCGTTATTTTTACTCTTGTGTTCGTGTTGTTCTTCCTTGGTCCTAACCTCGACCATAACAACTTTATATATATATATATATATATATATATATATATATATATATATATATATATATATATATATAACTGAGCGTGTGCATGAGAAACAGGGGGAGAGAGAGAAAGCGAGGTTTTTATTCCCTGTAAGAGTGAAAGAGATTTGTTTTTTGTTCTTGTTGTTTGGGGGGGGGGCATTGATGAAATTCTTTGAAAACTTTTCAAAGATGTTCCCTGTCTCTTCAGCACGTGGGCGATCATGGCTCTCCACGCCTTCCTAGCCCTTGTAGTTACAAGTAACGTTTGTCTCTTTGCCAAGCCTCCCATTGCCCCATATAGCAATTCGTTCGCACAAGCTCGCCAGGTAAACTGACCCTATCCCTTTACTTTCGATATGTGAGTTCGAATTCCCCAAATCCGCCTTCGTCATGATGTATCACTAAAAATTTTATCTGTGTCTCTTTCTGATTCTGAATATGAAGATTCTTTTCTTTCCATTTGCCTTAAGTCTTCTTCGTTAATTATGCGCTCCCGCCATGGGATTCTCACCATCCTTCTGTAGAAACACATGTCTCCAGTTTTCTCTTCAACTGTGAGGAGATTGTTCAGCATTCACTTCCCTATTGGAAGATTGATATTACATAGCAGTTCAGTAATCCAGGCTATTGTTCGGTTCACACTTCTACCCGGTCTTTTGAACATGTGTAGAGGGTTATCCCTTGTTTAGGATTTAGTTTCCAGTTCATTGTAAAGTTTTTTCATTCTCTCCCCCCACCACCGCTAGCCCCTTACACATTTCTTCCACATTTTGCTTCTTTTTCTTCCATATTTTGCTTCTTTTTCTTCCACATTTTAATTCTTTTTCTTCCATATTTTGATTCTTTTTCTTCCATATTTTGCTTCATTTTATTCCATATTTTGCTTTCACTTGTTTTCCATATTTTGCTTTTACTTCTTCGATATTTTGCTTCTTCTTCCTTTTCATCTTCTATATTCTGTTTCTTCTTTTTCTTCCACATTTTGCTTCTTTTTCTTCCATATTTTGATTCTTTTTCTTCCATATTTTGCTTCATTTTATTCCATATTTTGCTTTCACTTGTTTTCCATATTTTGCTTTTACTTCTTCGATATTTTGCTTCTTCTTCCTTTTTATCTTCTATATTCTGTTTCTTCTTTTTCTTCCACATTTTGCTTTCTTTTTCTTTCATATTTTGCATTCGCTTTTTTTTCCATATTTTACTTTTTCTTCTTCGATATTTTTCTTCTTCTTCCTTTTCATCTTCAATATTCTGCTTCTTTTTCTTCCATATTTTGCTTCTTTTTCTTCAACATTTTGCTTCTTTTTCTTCCATATTTTGCTTCTTTTTCAAGGAAAATTTCTAAGGAAATTTCAACTGTCTCATTTTGATTCTAAGTAGAAGCTTCTTTTTTTCTTTTCATTTCCTTAGAACGTCCTCGTTATTCACGTGTTCATTGTATTTTTCGTATCCTTTTATAGAACTACATTTCGGTTGAATCAAGTCGACATTTTAGTAAGGTTTGCTTATTTTTATTATTTTGTAATGGATTATTTTACAAAATAAAATCAATTTAAATAAGTTGATTTTAATATCATCATATTTTAACCATAAAGATTAACATTACTACGAATTTCTGGGAAGAGGAGATATTATTATTTACATTCGAACTCATATCATCATCTTTGTTGTCATTTACCACAATATTTTGGCTATGAGTTTACAAAAAAAAAAAGAAAAGCTGGTGTAGAGAAAACAAGAGGAACGTTGGTGCAGGGTGTAGACAACAAATGTTTATTTATAAACATTGTATATTGCGTAGTGTATTTGTTCCTCGGTTTCAAATGTTGATTCGACTTCTACAATATTTATCTTACTCTTCCTTCGTCTTCATCTTCTCCTCTTCATCTCTTGTTTTCTTCTTTTTTGTCTTTTATTATTCTACTCCCCCTTCCTCTTCCTATTTATTCTCTTTTCTTCCACACTTCTCGCTTTGCATTCTTTCCAACTATTATATTCAGTCTGATTTTCTTTTACTTCTTAACTTCTTTATAGTCTGACCATCTTTTCCGTTTTCTCTCATTTCAATTTTCCTCTTCTTTGCATTTTTCTTCTGTAAATTCCGACAATTCACTTCCCATCTTTCTCGCAATTTCCTTCTTCTCCATTCTATTCTTTACTTCTCAGTCTTTCATCTTTCTTAATCTGTTTCTTTGCTTTTTTCTTCTCTACCTCTTCCTCAATCCATTTCCTGTTCTTTATTTTTCTTCTTCTTTTTCTTCCTCTTCTTCTTCCCAACCTCCTCATTTCCATTCTTACGATTCTTTATTTTATTATCTCCACCCCTCTTCATTCCTCCAAATGTTCTTTCTCCATCTCCGCATCTTCCTTCTTCTTCTTCTTCTTCTTCTTCTTCTTCTTCTTCTTCTTCTTCTTCTTCTTCTTCTGGGAACAAAAAGTACACGAGTACTTAGAATTGGAAAAAAGCGACTGAAATATCTGGGACACATAATGAAGAAAGAGGGCTTGGAGAATTTGAAACTCACGCGACGAATTGAAGGCAAGATGGGCAGAAGGAAATACAAGTAACTTAGCTAACAAGTTTATGGAAGTGGATGACAGAACAAGGGAATGAGATGGATAATAAGGGGACAAACAATTTTTAGAACGACAAAGGATAAATTTTTGTGGACAGCGAAGATCGTTTACGTCATGAAGGGACATTGTACTTAAAAAAGAAGTTTGGCATCCAATGCCATATGAACTATGAAGAGGCTTACAAAGCCTATGGAATATATTTTACAAATACGAAAATTATCCCCACAATACAATTGTCACTACGACCTCCAAATCATTATTTCTATACTATTTTGATGGATTTCAAAAATAAACAGCAACCCATACGCTTTTTTGTAATGTAAGGCCCGTTTAATGGGAGAAAAAACTTCAAGAATTAAAAATCACTGATGTCTGGAACTATAATGATAAAAACATTTCATGTCATCTGAAGCAATGACGAAGATGGCAATAAGAGGGGGGGTTTGTGTTTTTTTTTTTTTTGTTTTTATCAACTACTTCTTACCAAATGCGTTTTGTTCACCAGACAGCAGCCCCTATTGGTCGCGTGCTTCTTCTTCCGGTAAAATGTAAAAGGAGCACATGACACGATATGATGAGAATATCATCTCGCGAGACTTCAAATGTGGTAGCAGTTGAAAAAATATATATCCGCACTTAACTACCTTTACATCGTTTAGAGATGAACTCTGAACAAACGTATAAAGGGATGGAGTACATAAGGAAATAGTCGATTTGTTTCGGTTTCTAACCATTATTATTATTATTATTACTATTATTATTATTATTACTATTATTATTACTATTATTATTATTATTATTATTATTATTACTATTATTGTTATTATTATTACTATTACAATTATTATTATTATTATTACTATTATTATTATTATTACTATTATTATTACTATTATTATTATTACTATTATTGTTATTATTATTACTATTACAATTATTATTATTATTATTACTATTATTATTATTATTACTATTATTATTACTATTATTATTATTACTATTATTGTTATTATTATTACTATTACAATTATTATTATTACTATCATTATTATTATTATTATTATTATTATTATTATTATTGTGGTTGCTTTTGCTTTTGTAGTACGACTTGCCCCCAAGTCTCAACCAGAGACTTCAAAAGACAATTTGTTTTGTATCTGCAGATGAAAACGGATGAGATGCCATGCAATCAGAGAGAAAAAGAAACTATGTAATCATGGCCACTGCATGAAAGAAATCTTCACAAGATGTGGTCTTTCTTCTTTGGTATCTTGACTTCATGAATTTCAGCGTACTACTGTGTATTTGGCAACTAGGTCGTTGAAATTGCTAAATTTAGCCTCAAGTTCTATTCTAATACTTTCTTCCCTCGCACTTCTCACCTGTGGACCTCTCTTCCAGCTTCTTACTTTTCTGTCAACTACAATCTTCAATCATTTAAATGCAAAGTCAATCGACATGTTCAGTCTCCTTCAATACTGTTCATTGCCTATTCTCTCCAGTCTGGAGCTGGACAATTGCCAAAGGCTATTTGAGACCCCATGCCACGGAAGCATTTTATAGACAGTGGGAGCTTATCATAAAGTTTAAACATCTATATCAGATTTTAATGGGAATTTTAAGTCGTCATTGGATTTGAAAGTCAACCAAATCATATACCCCCGCCAAAAAAAGCTCTTGAATAAAAATCGACAAAAATCTTCCAAATGTGACTACACCGACTGACCCCAAAGTAAAATCAGTCAAACTCGATATATATTCAAATTGATGAAATACCTACCGAGGGAATTAATCAAACTCAGAGTAACTAGAGATAATTAAAAAGTACCAAAACGTTGTTTGAGAAAATCAGAAATTGGTGAATATAACAATGAATACTGTGTCAATATCACGGTATTTACTAAGTTCTGATTAGTACAGCACGAGAAAAAATGGCCGTAATGAAGAGAGTGTTAAGTCAACACAAACATCAATCGCTGTCGCCAATGAAAGGTGCGCAGATAATGTCTGTAATCTCTGCAGAGATTTTTATAAATTGTCCAGTTACGACTGAAGAATTTCTACCTGAATACTCTGCCTAGAAAGATAGTAGTTGATATGATAGATGTAATGTGATATGATGTGATACGATGTGATGTGATGTGATGTGATGTGATGCGATGTGATGTAATGTGATGCGATGTGATGTGATGTAATATGTGATGTGGTATGTGGTATGTGATGCGATGTGATGTGATGCTATGTGATGCGATGTGATGTGATGCGATGCGACGTAATGCGATGTGATGTGATCTGATCTGATATGATATGATGTGATGCGATGTGATGTGATGTGACATGACGTAATGTAATATGACGTAATGTAATATGACGTGATATGTGATGTGATATCATGCGGTGTGATGTGATGTGATCACATGTCAAGTATCCGTAGATCCTCTCATAGCTCGTCTCTGCGACTCACCTTTTATTCAGGTTTTTTACTACACATGCAAATTAGCGATAGTTTTAAAAGCACTAGAACGACGCATGCGCTTTACCTAAATTGTAAATGGCGGCTCCGACCAGGCAGGAGAAACAAAAGAATGTCTAATGAATATACTGATCTACAAGAATTTTTTCAAAAAATATTTGTTTCCTATTTTTTACGAGTGGCACAGTCTACTTAAGTAGTTCCCTTTGGCAAATTCAAAATGATTCAAGACATCTTTAAACCACGCTGACCTCCCTTCAAACTAAGTTACCTCTCATACTGAACCGAGTTACCCCATCTCCAAATTGTATCATTTACAACGGCTTATATGACTGGTAATAGCAGCAAGTTTGTCGCTGGTGACAATAACGTCGGTGCTAGCGGTGGCTGTAATGCAGTTACATCCTGCAGTTATTACAGTGACAATAATGATAATTTTTTGTGGTCACGAGGCAGAAGAAGTGTAGATGATTTCTTCTTTCTCTTAAGGGAAAATAAGATTCGTAAAGAAAAACCTAAACAGTCATTATGGCGAGGATATGAAGTTAAAAAGGGAACAGGAAAGAAAAAAAGTAAGCAGTAAGCGTTGATGTCGCTAATTGACATCTGGTTTCTGATTTGTGTTGGATAAGTGACAGATTTGCTTTCGTAAACTGCGGGTCATTTTTGATGACTGGTCGCTTTTACGCACATCAGAGATCAATGTAAAGGGTGAACCAGTCCAGCCCCCAAGATGGGAAGAAAGGGCGTAGAGAAATGGAGGAAGATTACCCAGTAAAATGTGTTAACACATTGAAAAATCATTAAGACGAGACGAAAACAAAAAATAAAGATAAAGCATATCTGCGTGGGCATGATTTTTCTCTTTTTTACAAAACTTAAACTAGAAAAAAGTGATCAAATATTTCCTGTTTGTAAAATCCGTTTTATTCAAAGAACTCGCTTAAACGCCGCTAAAGTTGGCCTTTATGCTCACTGTTAAATCCCATCCTATTTGCAGAATTAATTTTACAGTTAGTTACAAATATATAAGGGAGACTACTCTTTAATTAGTTAAGTAACAACTACATTTAAAATTTAAAGTTAGCTGTAATTGTACATCAATTCTATTTCTAAATATTTTATGTTTTAGTGTTAACAGATGGTTTTCTTTAAATTCTTACCCAGTTGCTTCGATATAAACACACTCTTCCCATGGCTTCTCCTTTATTGTCACTTTTGCCTATATTTTTCTTCTTGTAATTTCTCTGAATTGAACGTTAGGTTTTGATTCTACAATTATATTTCTGTTGGTGTTTTTGCATTGTGGCTTTTTGAGTATTTTGTTGTTATGTTGTTTTATTATGTGTCTAATGTTAGACATGCAAATATAACTAATTTTTATGACGTTTCTTTTATATTTTGTTTAATTTGTGCAATTTATGGAAATGCTTGTCGATATATTTCTATATTTGTATCAAAATTCTGATTGTATCGCGGATTGAATTATTCTTTTTTTCTGGTTTTTGTATATATTCTAATTTCGTTTTTGAAATTGTCATTCCCTGATTCTATTTCATATTCTTTTTTCTTCTTTGGTACCTCGACTTCATGAATTTAGACGTGATACTACATTAGCAGTTAGGTCTCATCATTTGATTGCTGAACCGTAAGAGTTCTTTTTATAGTTTCTTCTCTCGCACTTCTCGCCTGTGGAAACCTTTTTCAATTTCTTGATTTTTGGTCAACTATGATATTCAAATTTCAAATGTAACATCAATCAACAGCTTCTGTCTTTGAATTCTGTTCTTTTATTGCCATTTCTCCAGACTAATAATTTCTCATTTTCGTTCAATCTTAGTAACCCCTTGTGTCTTAGTGGAATTGTCGCCCTGCTTGGGATGAAATGATTAATGAAATGTTCTTTCCCTTAAAGGGTTGTCTGTAATACTTCTACTTATTATTTATATATATATATATATTCATTATTAAAGATGCGTGTTAGTAGGATGTATAATAGTATATGAAACAAACGTTGAGATAATGGGACAACGCGTTTCACCGACATGCAACGGCTCTCATTCATATATATATATATATATATATATATATATATATATATATATATATATATATATATATATATGAAGAAATATACTCTTAAGGTGTGCTATATTTATGGGATAAAGTGCTCAATATCAGAGATAGAGCGTGTGTAAATATAAAAGTGAACATAGAATTCAACACTTAGAGGCGACAGTCTGTTTCATGCTAGATGCAATCGTCAGGCCACTATATATATATATATATATATATATATATATATATATATATATATATATATATATGTATAATATGATAAAATTAATTGGTAATCCGTATGGATAATTCCAGGGAGGATATAAATCACGAGAGCTCAAAGTAATAAACAGAGCAAGTAATAATTAATTAACAAATCGAAAACTTCAGAAAAGTGCTGTGGCCTTGTTGGGACCAGAAATAAAATCACATGGAGAGGAACTGAGTTAAACAAATATATTAACAGGAACAGTAATACAAACATATCCAAACGAGCAAGAATGTTCGGTCCGACTGTCAGAGCTGACTGCTAGAAACTACACTCTCTAAAAGGCAGTACCTGCTCCTATTTATAGCTGGGAGAGTCCATGCGTGCGTCGGTAACTTACCATAACAGAAAAGCATGGTAATATATTTTATTTCGCGAGACCGATAAAAATTCGTTTTCGCTTCGTCAGACCTTGCGATTTCAAAACATCGAATTTTAGCGGTCTCGCGAAATAAAATATTACCATGCCTTTCTGAAGTCTCCGATTTGTTAATTAATTATATATATATATGTGTGTGTGTGTGTGTGTGTGTGTGTGTGTGTGTGTGTGTGTGTGTGTGTGTGTGTGTGTGAAACAAACAAGTTCGAGAAAGGAGAAACAGGCACACGTCGGTGAAGCGCGTCGTTAAAAAACGTTTTCCATTTTGTCCCACTATCGCCATTTCCTTAAGCTTCCTGACGAGTGGACCGAATGATTGCAGAAATATTCGACTACGAAATTCTGGTTTCAGGGTGCTGAATATAACATCAATCAGGTAAATTACAAATGTTATATTTGTATTAATCTTATTATATATAAATGCTGTATATTTATAGACACACAGACATATATATATATATATATATATATATATATATATATATGTATGTGTGTGTGTGTGTGTGTGTGTGTGTGTGTGTGTGTGTCTTGAGCATTAGAAGCCGGTCCAAGCAATGATATACAAATGATAGGAATTATTAGGAGGATTTGATAATTATAATTGAAGAAATCCATTGAGTCTGAAACCTCAACAGAATGCAGAAAGCACTGGACGGCCGTTTCAGTTGGTATGGTGTTTGCTTGACAACCTAACTGTCAGGGTTTCAATTCTCGGTAGATTAAGGTTCCAGACTCAATGAATTACTTTAATTATATATATATATATATATATATATATATATATATATATATATATATATATATATATATATATATATATATATATATATATATATCAAATTCCAGTCGAATTCATTACATTCACTTACGTGCTAATACCCTTGGGAAAAGTATTAATCCTCTTCTTCTCCCTCCAGCTATGGGCAAATAGCAAGCCAGGCTGGGTTTTATAGCCTTGGATGGCAACTGATCTAGGAGAAGGAGAGCTCTGTATTCAAAACCTGCGGAGGGTCGTTTGGGGACCTTTTGGCAGCAGGTCTCTGTATTCGTCCCTTCAAAACGTATGGTTGGTTCTGCACAAAGCCTTCACCACTATAATGAAATCTTATGTCCTGGTGTCTGGCTGTCGGTTCCTAGGAACTGAGTTGCTTGACCCTCATACTTCGAATACGACGGGAGAATACACCTCATATATATATATATATATATATATATATATATATATATATATATATATATAGACCTTCAGAGATTCATTAAAAAGAGCATACCATGATGAACAAATGCCACAAACATTATAAATCAAAGTTTTTTCGTAAAAATCTGTATGTCATTATTAAGAGAAAAAATCAAAGTATTTCTAATTAGCAAATTATGGTTTTTGATCCTTTTATGTTCAAAATTTTGGTTGCGTTAGCGGGGGGAGAGGGGACCAAAGATTAGAATAGGAAATTTTAGCTTTTTTTGGCGGTGAAAAACACACTAATTTGGAAATCCATTCAAAAATCAAATAATTGTAACGATTTAATAAAAATTTAACAACTTATTCACAAATGAATAATATTATTTTAGAAATTTTTTTTTTTTTTTAAATCTTGGTAATTTTTTTTTTTTACATCTGTTAATCAATTATTTAATTTTTTTCAGGTGGTTGGAATGTCGATCTGGACCCTTTCTTTCACTCACTGGGGTAGACCGTTCTAGTTCCACGCGCCATGTTTAATGGACGTCAGTTATCAGTTATCTCCTGTTAATTCCCCTCTGAAAGTTCTCCACTGCCTTACTCACACTCTTTGGGTCCTGGCACTGGATCTAACCAACGCCTTTATCCAATGTACCATGTGTCCTTAAGGTCATCTGTGTATGAATTTCTAGGTATTATAAACCTAATGTCCTCAGCAAAATTTTTTTTATTTTTGCTCATATTGCACGTTTTGCTGTTATCATTATATGTTTTTACCAGAGCTCATATTTCAATTTTTGCTGTTATTATCGCTTTTCTCTGGCACTGGCACTCCTTATTACTGGTTCCCAATACGTATTCATTTCTATGCTCGGTCGGCGCAGGAGATTTTTGTTGCCTAGCATACAATATGGGAACAAGTAATAAAGAGTGCCAGAGAAAAGCGATAATAACAACAAAAATTGAATATGAGCTCTGGTAAACATGTATTGATAACAGCAAAAATTATTCATGAAGCATTTCAAGTTGCCAGTGACAATGGTATCTGATTTATTGATAAATATTATGTTTTTATTTCAGTGAGTCATAAAGTTTCCTTATTTTTCTTTATTCCATTTTGCCTTTGCTTTTGGGTTACAATTGGCAGTAGTTACTTTTTTTGGTTCCCAAATGGTGTGGCATGGCTCATAAGTGAGGCGGAAGAGGATAGCAGGTGAGGCGGAAGAGGATAGCAGGTGAGGCGGAAGATGATAGCAGGTTAGGCGGAAGAGGATAGGAGGTGCGGCAGAAGAGGATAGCAGGTGAGGCGGAAGAGGATAGCAGGTTAGGCGGAAGACGATGGGAGGTGCGGCGGAAGAGGATAGCAGGTGAGGCGGAAGAGGATAGCAGGTGAGGCGGAAGTGGATAGCCGCTGCGGTGGATGAGAATAGCAGGTGCGGCGGAAGAGGATAGCAGGTGAGGCGGAAGAGGTTAGCAGGTGAATTTGAAGAGGATAGCAGATGCAGCGGAAGAGGATAGTAGGTGAGCCGGAAGAGGATAGCAGGTGAGGCGGAAGAGGATAGCAGGGCTAGCGGTAGAGGTTAGCAGTTGAGGTGGAAGAGGTTAGCCCGGTGCGGAGGAATAGGTTAGCAGGTGCGGCGGAAGAGGATAACCGGTGCGGCGGAAGAGGATAGCAGGTAAGGCGGAAGAGGATAACCGTTGCGGGGGAAGAAGAAAGCCGGTG
>OZ038484.1:136067152-136084652 GCA_964036315.1 Acanthosepion esculentum | reverse complement strand
GATGAGGTATTATGTACATTATTTATATTATTCGGACTATTGTCCTCAATTTTGTCGCCATGTTTATTACAACGTTTCGGCCGTTGTACGCTCCGGCCTTCTTCAGGTGGTTGGAATGTCGAACAGAACCTTTTATTTGGCTCACTGGTGTAGACTGTTCTAGTTCCACGTGTCATGTTTAATGGATGTCAGTTATCAGATATCTCCTCAAGGACACATGGCACAGTGGATAAAGGCGTTGGTTAGATCCAGGTGACAAGACCCAAAGAGTGTGAGTTCTAATACCCGGTTAAGGCAGTGGAGGACTTTCAGAGGGAAATTAACAGGAGGTAACTGATAGCTGACACCCATTAAACATGGCACGTGGAACTAGAACAGTCTACCCCAGTGAGCGAAATAAAGGGTTCAGTTCCACATTCCAACCACCTTAAAATAAATATTGCTTATTTTTAGTTTTAAACATCGCCTTCGCAAAAATGCATATTTTAACACGGAGGTAGGTGCTTATTTAATGTTGACAGGTTGACAGATTGAATGACAGACAGAAGTTTATTTAACTTTTTTCCTACGGCAAACACATCTGTAGAATTTACTTAAGGAATATAACGTGAGCGCCTTTTTTATGAAATTTTAAACTAGCCATTTATCTTGAAAATTTAGAAAAATATTCTCCGTAATCTAATGTTTTATTGAATTTTAGGCACTTTGGCTTTAAATTTATTCTAGTTATCGCTCTTATTTTTAGATTTGTCTGACGATCGCAAAAGCATGAAACCCAGGGTCACAAACTCACATCAATCCAACCAAATATGTTAGCTCTATCTCTGATATTGAGCGTTTTCTAATAAGTACCGCGCATATATAATATATAAATAATATATATAATAAATTGCATATATATATTTATATATTTTTATATTTATATGCATACACATTTCACACACACACAAACACACACACACACACAGATATATATATAGATATATATATATATATATACTAATGTTCTAACTTATTTTGGCACTTCTAAAATCTACAGTTCTTAGAGTTTCTGCATCGATATATCTATCTAGCTATCTGTCTGTCTGTCTCTTTAGTTATGCATTTCCTCTTTTATAAGCCAGGTATTCTGTATGCGCGTGTATCCACAAAGACGTCCCCACACTCACAGCTTTATCCCTTTTTAAACCTATTACAATTCACAACCATTATTTTCTTGTTATAGATCAGATAAAACAAGAAAACAGAACTGCATATTTTCATTTTCTTACTGTGTTTCTGATCATGTAGAAAAGTATTTTTTTGCCGAAATCTGATGTTAAGATAATAATTAGAATCCATGATTAAAGAATTAGCCTTGCGGACTCTTCAGTCTGCTTGATTCTGAATCTGTGCAATCAATGTGACCGAGAGCAAAAACTTGCTCAACACTAACGAACCGATACTTCGCCACGCTTTCACAATTACTACGACCGAATAAATTATGTTAAGAATGCCTATTACAGAAATAGGGTGTTCTTGGACGAAATCTAAATGTGAATTAAGTTTAAGCGTCTAATGATTTTTTTCCTTGGCAATTTCAACCATGGAAAGATTAACAATCAAACGTGTTAAAGTTTCAAGAGTGCAAACTGTCGTAAATTCAAACTAGGTTGGTGGCAGATGTGAAGACACCATTGCGTACTAGTTTACGCCGTTCAACTGAAAACAATTCTGCAGTGCACGAGAATATGGTCGAAAATCCAGACACCGCTATTTGTCATCGCGAGCAGGATTTGAACCTCTCCACAACAACGATACTTTGTTTCCAATTGCACTCTCGCTTCGTTGATTATGTTCACCAAAATATCGCCAAATCCGCGAAATGCATTTCTGTTTGAACGTCCATTTTGTAATTGTCTCCGACAACTTTAATACGCTGTTTCATTATTAATCTTTCCATGCTTGAAATTGCCAAAGACTTAAGTTGTTAAATCTGAAAGAAAAGAAAAAAATTATTAGACGCTTAAACTTAATTCACATTTAAAATCGGTCCAAGTTATTGGAACACCCTTTATAGTTGTAACAAACTCCGAAATTATATTTCAAACTATACACCCAAGAACTATAGCCAAGCTTCGCGCAAGCCTCTTGGATAATATTCACAAAGAGAAATGTACCGAGAAGAGAGAAATGTACAATTCTATGGGACTTTGAAATTCAAATGGACGATACAATCCAGCTTATGGGCTCATCATTAACAAAGAAATAAAGAGAACATTTTCAAACAGAGTGGAAGTTTGTAATCTGACAACACAGATTGAAATCGAAAGAGGGTGAGAAATTGTATAAATATCTAGATTTTAGTAATGAAGTGAGAAAGTTGTAGAATTTGAATGCGACAGTTGTACCAAACACAATAGGCACACTTCAAAAAAATCATTAGATACTTAAACTTAATTCACATTTAAAATCGGTCCAAGTTATTGGAAGACCCTAAAAAGCGAAGGAAAGTTGTTGAACATTATTTCAAGCTGGATTATGAGGCATAATAAACATGTTATATTTATTGGTATAGATGCTTCCATGAGTGACGCAAACAGCGAAATTGAATCACATGAAAAGGGGAGTGAACATTCTGCTCCTTCCCAATAATTTGAAACAAATAAGAAATCTTTTCGGGGGGGGGGTCGAAGCGCATACTCATTCTGATAATTTCCTTGTAAAATCTACTTAACTATAAAATACAGATAGATGAGTAGATAAACTATAGTGTATGTTTTGTAGGTGAATATAACAAAATGTAATGCAATAAAAGAGTTCCGTAGGAAATAGCAAAGTAGTCGGGAGACTGACAGTTGGTTGATTTTGTTTAGCGGCACATATCACCTCTTCTATGTGTTATTTAATGCCGAAATCTAAATATTTGGAACAACATTGTATGCTTTCAATTAAAGGAAAATCTATTGTTGTATTTTACTATAAATCTAATTCATAGTGTTTTGTTTTTGTTGGGGGGTCACTATTTGTCCATAACCGGGACCCCCTAACAGGTGCTACTGACACTGGTGAGGGTGGACCCGGAAACAACAGCAGTTAAGAAGTGGTACCACGTTCCTTAAAAGCTCCAAACTCCCGATCAGAGGCATTGCTGCCGGATGTAGTTTATCGTCATAACCAGGACAAGGAATTGTTAGTGATCGTAGTAGAAAAACATAATACCACTCGCTTCTCTGCGGTTAACAATGTCATTTTATTGCTCCCGACATAAAATGGGAAGAGAAAGAGAGGCGAGATTAATGAATGAAATTTCGTTCTTGCATATCGTCTAGGTCGACAAGCTTTTCAAATCGACTCAACATCCCTATTACTATTGTTGTCGCACTTCTACTACTGGACGTGCGTTGTGGTGTATCGGCTCGGAGTGAGAACACGGAGATCCGAGTTCAAATTCCAGTCGAGTTTCTTAGATTCACTTACGTATAAATACCCTTGGGAAAGGTATGAATCCATCTCTACTCCTCCCAGCTATGGGCTGAATAGCGGGACAGACTGGGTTCTTTAGCCCTGGTTGGAAACCAGTTTACTACAGAAAGAAATAGCAATCTACTGTAGGAAAACATCTGCCTCGTCAGTCATGTATCAAAAGATACATGATCGCCTAAGCGTGTATCACGTATGGCACCGACTGACTTCTGCTACACCGGATTAAACTCCGTGTGGTCGAAAGGTAGAGTCAAAGAAGAGCCTGGGTGAATTATTTAACTCTGACAATCTATGGCGTACACGTAGTCAAAGACGCTTAAGTCATGTGACTAGTTTACGCGCATTGGCATCTTTTAGCCCAGTGTAAGCCATACGTCTCTAAATCGCCATCCACAACTCTTTGTCATGACGTGCTGTTAAATATATTACAGCAGAAACATAGCTCTATGACAAGAATTACTTTTATATAAATGTGAACCAGTGTGAACATTCTGTACAAGACGAATGCAAAAGAATAGCCAAAAAGAGGTGAAAAATATTTCAGTTCCATTCTCATATCAGACTCCAATACGTAAGTCTCTTAATATAGTATTTAAAACTATAATCCTTCCTGGAAATAATCACCCAATTTTTGTTTTTAAAATATCGAAAGATATACCTTACAAAATGTCATTCTTTCTGTAGTCAGTTGGTTCCTTTTATACTTACAAACCGGAAGTTACACTTTTAAAAACCCATGCGTCAGTTCGGCAGTTCACTCCCTTTAACCAACAAAGAGAAGACAATCAAAATTATGTTTATAGCGTGGCAGGTTATTATTAATATTAGCAGATCATTAAAGACATTTACTTAGCATTTGTTTTACTTAGCATTTGTTTTAAAATATGGTTTCTCTTGTACATTATTAAACGTGTAACAAACGCCTCCGCTTAACCTCGAGAGACTACAACGTCTATTTTTGTCAATCCAAATCAAAATGAATTTTTATATTTTTACTAGTTTACCCCGACTGTAAGATATTTTCATTTTGATATTTTATAAGCACAATACCAACTAAAATATAATCAGTGCTAATATATTTTCAAACAAATAAATTATGATGTTTTTATTTTTCATGAGCAGAAAATTCAATTTCTACTACGTCATCTGCAACACAGAAATGGGCAATTCACCAATTGCGATGTTGACGTAGAAAAATAGAAAAATACACAGACATAATTTGCTTTTGATATATATATATATATATATATATATATATATATATATATATATATATATATATATATATATATATATACAGAAGTGGAAGGAAGAGAGAGAAAGAAAGAGAAAGAGAAAGAGTGAGAGAGAGAGAAAGAGTGATAGATAGAGAGAAAAAGAGAGAACCAGAGAGTGAAAGAGAGAGCGAGAGTGATAAAGAAGGATGTTTTATTTGTCAAGTTTAAATTAGCAGAAAATTCAATTTCTACTACGTCATCTGCAACACAGAAATGGGCAATTCACCAATCTCGATGACGCCTTAGAAAAGTGTTACAAATATAAAAAATACACAGATACAACTTGCGTCTGATATATATATATATATATATATATATATATATATATATATATATATATATATATATATATATATATATATATACACGAAAACGCTAAAAAATCATCATACCGTGATGAAAATATGCTGCAAACCTAATAAAAACAGTTTTATTTTCAAAATCTTTATGTTATTATTAAGAGGAAGGATCAAAGTATTTTTTGATTATTTAATTAAATTTATTACTCCTTTTCAGAACATTCGAAATTTTGATTAAAAAAAATTGTTTTTCTTGCGTCAGCGGTTATATTAATTTTTAGAATAGCAAATTTTAGCCTCATTTTTGCGGTGGCAGACCTTAATTTGGAAATTCTTGCAAAAATCAAATAATTGTCGGATTTTAATGAAATTTTCAGGACTTATTCACAAATGAATTAAATTATTTTTTAAATTTTGTCACCCCCTTACTTAATTTTATGAAATTCAACGTTATAATTTTTAGTGACTATATTAGTTAAAAGCTGAATACTTTAAAGAATTTAAATCACCGAATATATTTTTTTTTTTTGCAACATCAGACCCTGTATTACCGAAAATCATTTCTGAATGGAAAAATAAAAAGTGAGAGTGAGATATAGCGAGAGAGAAAGAGCGCGAGAATTAGAGAGAGAAAGAAAATAACGATAACGAGAGAGAGTGAAAAAGAGAGTTTCTTTAGTTTCTGAAATCGTTCAGTATGTATTGATGAATGTCAGTGGGTGCATTTTTTTCTACATACAATAACACACCTCTTCATATACGTCTACATGCCATTATTACTATTATTATTATTATTATTATTATTAAGAAAGCCTAATTATTATCTTATATACTTAACTTTTATTAAGATATGCAAGTGATACTAATCGACCAAATTTCACTGTCTTCAAACTTATAATCATATAAATGCATATAAAAATATGCAGATATTTTATCATAAAGATCTTATTCCATCGTTGCATAAAAAACATAGTCATATGTAAACTGCTTTTACACCTTTTTAAAGGAACAATTTTTTATTGCCTTGATTCGCCTGATTTATTGGCTTGATTTATTTTTATTGCTTTCATTGGCAATAAAAATGGATAATTAAATGGAAGAAAGAGTAAATAATAACTAGAGTAGTTTGAAATACCAAAATCAGAGAAGGAAAATGAAATGAAAAAAAACTCTTATAGAATGAGTTAACCGGTTATCGCTCTTCATTCGTCAGAACTCGGTCGAAGCAATTAAAATATTGTGCACACTGACTAAAAAGGGAAACATGAGAAAAAATACACAACAATCAACAATCATATATGAGAGGTGTATATTTATAGTCAAATCAGTCCTAACAATCAACCCTTTTGTTTGCTGAAAGGCCGTTGTCGTGATTAAATAAAAATTGTTTCAACATTTTAATGTTTGTTTTTAATTCCTTAATTGCTTTTTCTAATCGTTTTATCTAAACAGATTTAGTTCAATATTTTTCCTTTTATTATGAGATCAGATCTGAGAAAATTTGTTTTTTGCTGCAATTAGATATTCATTGCATATGATTTTGTCAAGGATTCTTGCTTGAAGGTTTCAACTGGCAAATATTAGATCAATAACTTTATCTGTACTGACTTCCAAATGTTAAATCCCGATGCCATAAGAAACACTTCACACGGCCTATGAAGAGAAAAAGAATGAAGGATTTTTTTTATCAAGTTTTTGTTTAAAGAAGATTCTACTATTGGGATGTCTGTATTTTTTTCCTTTGAGGTTGCTCCCGCAGGAACAAATCTAGTATAAAAGAATTTGTACTAACCAAATAAGACTGTTAATTTCATCACGTCCTTGTATCTCTACAAACGTAATCACCTTCCTATTTTCTTAGTCAACAATCCTGCATAAACCTCTTTCCTTTACTCTGCACTGATAATATGTCTTTGTGTCTGCCAAATTCACTCTGCCAATGTAACCATATTTTTTTTATTTTAGTTTCTTTTTTCTACTGTTTCTGATATTAAAACTAACTTATTTATCTGTAGGTCGTTTTGTATGACTGGTAATGTTACTGTTCTAAGATAATTCTTATGCGATTCGTTGGTCGGATTCCAGGTCGGAGAAAATGAAACTCATGTTTTTACTCTGCCGCTTGCGTCACAGGTAAACAGAGCCAGACTTTACGAGAGTCAGGATCATTGCTCAGCTGGCAAGAACTTTGTTTCTCTAACAAGCTAGTATTAATGAATATTTTAACCAATGGACGAGTATTCGGTATATCTTAATGATTCGTAGGTCTTGCGGGAACCTGAAGGGAGATCGCATCCTGGGTATGACGATAAACTACATCCGCGCCCTGGGTATGACAATAAACTACATCCGCGCCCTGGGTATGACGATAAAATACGTTTTTGAAAAAATAATGTTGCCAGCTGTACGTTTTTGAAAAAAAGATATTACCATCTATACGTTTTCGAAAAATAATATTACCAGCTATACATTTTTGAGAAAAAAAATATTACCAGAAATGGATTTTTGACAAAACAAAAATATTACCAGAAAAAATAAGTTGTCGGCATTAAATGACCCATTGAGGTTGATATGCCGTAAAACAAAACAAACCAAACCAAACCAAATCTGGAGGGAGATCGGTTCCGTCAGGCTATCTTGCCCTAGTCTGGTGCTAACCCTGCAAAACATAGCATCGCCCTTTAACGGGTTATGGGACTAGTGACGTAACATGACAACCCCTTACGGTGAAAGAATTTATCATTTTTTTCATCCATTTATTTTTTTTACAGTAAGTTTCACACTTTACAAGGCCCGGGGGAGACTCGGATAGAGGGGGCTAAGTTAGGAGGAAATTTGTGAGGACAGGAGGGGAAATAACGGTTAATCCTCGCCTTGAACAGTTTAAGATTATAGTGATCGAGGAAACACCCTCTTGGGAGCTGGTTCCACAGAGTAATAGTTCGTGCGTAGAAGCTGTTCGAGTGGAACTTACTTCTCACCGATGGAATACGGAGGGAATGTAGGTGATTTGCTAATATGTAAGTGACATGGCGAATACTTGACGTGAACGTTTTAACTGGCGGGACGAGAGAATGTACTTCACCCGAGCACTTTACGTGGAAGTAACGACAGAGCAGCAAGAGGCTTGTCATATCCCGCCTGTGACAGAGAGGTTAGTGGGTGGATAATAATTCGTCACACAAACGGGCTCGGAGACGCTTTTGGACTCAAGACTGGAAAGTGAGGTCTGGGCAGCTCTCGTCTAGATGTGACAACTATTCCATTTTTTACATGACCTGGATCTTGTCAAGGTAGAGGATAGCAAGTGAAGATCATGTTCTTGCTGGAGTGCTACAGAGAGCCGACCAATTTACCTGCATCCTTAGCAATGTATGTACGAGTTCCACTTGAGGTCAGGTGCCACTTTGAGGCCCAATAGTCTTTCAAGGCACGGTGCCTCCCCGAGGACAACAACCGGTTATCGTGATTGGTGGTAGTTCGGGGTTCGATCGGCGATGATGGAATCTAAATGTAAAATTTGTTGTATGCAAGATTGCAGTAATTAAGTTATGTACATTTACTCCCTCAAAAACGAGAAGTGCATGACGAAAAATGAATATATAATATTTGAATCAAATATGGAAAAAGCAAGAAAAAATAACCAGCCTCTTAAATCAAACTCACGGGACATAGAAAAGACATATGTAAAATGGAGATAATAAATCAATTAGGAGAGCGTTCGACTTAGATACGATATATCTATGGCGATCCTCCACGTGATGAATTTGGCAAGGTGTGACATAGTGGGTTACTAAGAGGACACTAGATAGCGATTGACATTGCATTTAAATTTATGCAGATTAAAATAGTCTGGAAAGCATGAAGCTGGAAGGAGTTTCACAAGCGAGAAGTGCGAGAAAAGAAACTGATAGCATAGGACTTACGGCTACAGTTAGCTAGCTGAACTGTAAATTGATGAGATCTCGACGCCAGTCGAGTATTGCGCTTAAATTCAAAAAGGTTAGGTACCATAGCGAAGAGCTTATCCGGGCAATTAATTAGAAAGTATTTATAGAAAAGACACGAAAGAGGTAAACTTTTAGCGGTGGAAAAGTGGCTGAAGCCGTACCGCCAGGTTAGGACCAATAATATTGCTGATTCTTCTTTGGATTTTATCAAGGAGCTCAAGGTAAGTAGCAAACTCTGTTACAGTGTGTGGGTACACCACCAAAAATCTCGATGATCAGGTCCTGACAACTGATCTCTCCATTGATCTAACTCTGACAGATCAATGGCGATGAAAAACTAGCATGTAACATTCAATATTTCTAAAACTAAATTAATCATGTTTCATCTTCACCAAGCCGATTATGATGAACGGTAACTCACCCAAGGAGCCTCCATGTTTTAAACGCCTATTAGGACTTGAGTTCAACTCAGATATCAAGTGGAACTCATATATACGATCCATCACAAAAGACATTGGAAAAATGGTCGGTTCTTTGTACTCCTCCAATAATGACCTGGGATGTGCGGGTGGGGTAATGGATATCGGTTCGGAATTGGAAATCGGAGAGCCGAGTTCCAATTCCAGTTGGGTTCGTTATATTTATTTAGGCGCAAATACCCTTGGGAAAGGTATGGATCCAACTCTTCTCTCCCAGCTAAGGGTTAATTAGTAGGACTTATGTGAATAAATCATTATTATCTCGAAACATTCGAAAAATATTTTCTGGTTTAAAATAACCTGCAAAAAAGTTGATAAGCCGTAAAAAACAAATCAATCAGTAAATACCTAACACCTGCTACTATGCACTATCTTTACAAGAGCTGATACCAGAGCAAAAATGAAGTGTTGCTGCCACATTTGCCATAGATATGAATCTCTTCAGTTTCTTAGTAGATATATGGATATGTGCATCTGTCAGTATTAATGGTGTGTTAAAATGGTTAAGATAAACGATGAGGTATGTGATAGGGAATTGTAATGGTAATATTATCTGTTTCCTTATCAGAAAACATTTGCCACTCATTGACCAAGCAGCCAGTACTTCTATCAGTTGACTTTTATAAAATCTCATTCTTAAAAAAATTTTCAGAAAAATTGAATTCTCAAGTCTAGTAGCTGTTATCGCCTTTTCCAGTATTGACGTGGCTTTCCTTCCTAACCTTTTATTTGAAGTAGTGTGGAAGGTCAACATCTTGATTATGTCATTATTTTCTCTTCTCAAGCCCAGTAGCTGTTATCACTCTTTCCAGTATTGATAAGGTTTCCTTCCTAACTTTTTCTTTGAAGCCGTTTTGAACGTCATCATTATGATTATGTCATTATTTTCTCTTTGATTTACACTTGATAACCATTTTAGTTGTTACCGCTGTTGAAAGTCCTTAAATAATATGATTTCTGTAATTTGGTGCAGTTCTTTGTTTGTGATTCTGTAACGCCAGTCCACAAGATTCAAAGAAGGGTGGTTTTCGCCAATAGGCACAGGCTCCATCGCTCAAAACCATTTTAACCTTTGATCTGAGATAAATGTTGTTTATATATTTCTGAACGGGTTTGCCGCCATGCCTGACATCCATTTGAAAGTCTCGATTTGACTAGGCTCTTTAAGAACATAAATTGAGTTTTCATGTTAATGTCTTGGTTTTGTAGCAATGTATGGTGTTGGGCGAAACTAACACGAGCGTAGCCTGTTCTATATTTAATTTTCTGTTCTTCTATACTAAATTTGTTATAACTGATCCATACATCGAGGTATCTGAAGTATTTAGTATGAAGATAAGGAGGATAGATAAGCATTGGCCAATTAAGAGAAGTGTTGTAGTGTTCAAGGAAGCATCATACAGAGGAAATGACGGTGATTCAACTCCGTGGAATTAGTATGGCGTGTATGAGCTGTGAACGTCTGAACTAATTTAACTAAGAAATTAAACTGGACTACTTTTCTAATTACCTTCTGTCTCTGATTTCTTTTAAGTAATAACTTTGGTCGTTACAATACCCATTGAAATTATTCTCTATGTTGGTTTTTGGTTTGCCACAACTTTTCGACCGATTCATTCAACATTCTTCCTAAGGTGTACAACAAAGTAAATGGATCGTCAACTCAAACGTTAGCTTAATAATAAAAACAACTGACAAAGGTATGAGTTCAGTTGTGTAAACAGCGATTAGATTAGTGATAAAGTCTCTTAAAATTGCAAACGATAATCTTTGTTTAATAAATCCTTGACAATCTATTCCGATTCGTGCAATGTTGGGCATCTTAGTGAGTACAGCTGATACGAGTATTCAAAAACTTTTCTATTTTATAACTGATCGCATTAAAAATTTAAAAAAATACTGAGCGTCAAAATTTGCACTTAGAGTTGAAAGGTTAAGATGATTCCCGTCGGAGATTTAACCATTCTGGAAATATTTTAAAGACGCCGACATGCTGAGTAAACGGTTTGGGCGCAAATAAATTACAAATAGCGTAACTTCCGGTTGCAACCATCTCTAACGCAAAAAGAATATTTTCACCGGAAACATCATTCATCAATCATCAGGGATAGGTTTGGATAGGTGTGGAAGCAGTAGCATTTGGTCAAAGAGTTATTACAGTGGGGATGAACACTAACTGCTGTAAAAGACAGTATTTCTACGAAAACATGAATCTCCGTATCTGTCTATATTTCTGAGATGAGGTATTATGCACATTATTTACATTATTCGGGCTATTGTCCTCATATTTATCGCCATCTTTATTACAACGTTTCGGCCGTTGTACGCTGCGGCCTTCTTCAGGTGGTTGGAATGTCGAACTGAACCCTTTATTTCGCTCACTGGGGTAGACTGTTCTAGTTCCACGTGCCATGTTTAATGGATATCAGTTATCAGTTATCTCCTGTTAATTTTCCTCTGACCCAAAGACTGTGAGTTCAATACTCGGCTAAGGCAGTGGAGAACTTTCAGTCGAAACGTTGTAATAAATATGGCGACAAAGATGAGGACAATAGTCAGAATAATGTAAATAATGAATCTCCGTAGTTTCTTCGTAGACATGGATATATGTTGGTACCTTCAAAACAAATGTGGTATCTAAGGTTTAAAATGTATTTTGAAAATCAAAAATCTTTTTTGAAGTTTTTATTTTAGTTTTAATTACAAGTTAATAGATTAAATTAAATATTTCCAATAAACAAAATACTTTGTTGTATTTCAAATTGAATTTACACCGATTAGAATTTTTTTTCCATTATCAGTAAAATCGTCCATATTGACAAATATGTTAACACAAAATAACATAATTCACAACAAAATTCTCTTTATGAAAAAAAAATTTCTCAAGAATAAAATATACTTTTCTAAAACGTTATTTGAGAAAAATTAGCTGATTTAATGTTTAATTAATTTGAATTACACAAATTACGTTTACATAGAGTTAAAAATATCGCAGAAAAGGTGGTGGGTGTTTTTATGAGGTCTTAACATTTATAGACAACCTAATGAATCTCCGTAGTTTCTTAGTACACATATGGATATATGTAGGTACCTTCAAAACATATATCGGAGGCGATAATTATCATAAAATAACATGATGGATACAATCTAAACGCTTTTTATATCTTTTAACTACCCAATAATATTTAAAATTTTCAATATTTTAAACATTCTAATATTTTATTGAATTTTATCTACATTGATTTATAGTCTTACGAAAAACCTTGTTGAAGAAATTACCAATAAATTTTAAATTTACTATTGTTACCGCTCTAATTTTCTGATAATGTCCTCTATGGGCCCCCGTATTTTTCAAACATCCACAAGCTTATGCACACACAAAAAATCTGCATCCTGGGTATGACGACAAACTACATCCGCGTCCTGGGTATGACGCTAAAATACATCCGCGTGAAAAAATGATGTTGCCAGCTATACGTTCTTGAAACAATGATGTTGCCAGCTATACATTTTTGAAACAATGATGTTGCCAGATATACGTTTTTGAAACAATGATGTTGCCAGCTATACGTTCTTGAAACAATGATGTTGCCACCTATACGTTCTTGTAACAATGATGTTGCCAGCTATACGTTTTTGAAACAATGATGTTGCCAGATATACGTTTTTGAAACAATGATGTTGCCAGCTATACGTTTTTGAAACAAGGATGTTGCCAGCTATAAGTTTTTGAAACAATGATGTTGCCAGCTATACTTTTTTGAAACAATGATGTTGCCAGCTATACGTTCTTGAAACAATAATGTTGCCAACTATACGTTTTTCAAACAATGATGTTGCCAGCTATACGTTCTTGAAACAATGATGTTCCCATCTATACGTTTTTGAAACAATGATGTTGCCAGCTATACGTTTTTTAAACGATGATGTTGCCAGCTATACGTTTTTGAAACAAGGATGTTGCCAGCTATACTTTTTTGAAACAATGACGTTGCCAGCTATACGTTTTTGAAACAATGATGTTGCCAGCTATACGTTTTTGAAATAATGATGTTGCCAGTTATACGTTTTTGAAACAATGATGTTGCCTGCTATACGTTTTTGAAACAATGATGTTGCCAACTATATGTTTTTGAAACAATGATGTTGCCAGCTATACGTTTTTGAAGCAATGATGTTGCCAACGTTATCCTTAAATACGTTTACATAGTATATTTAATTAGTAAATATGTGGAAACTAGATCTGGCATTAAATAACCCATAGCGGTTGATATGCCAAAACCCCAAACAACCAACCAACCAAAAATCTAAAATTCTTTATTAAGATACTGGGTGGGGGCGATAAATTTTAGTAAGTTTTTCCATTTATGTTTAGTAAATACAGTTTTTATTTAGTAACAATATCACTTGACGGATATAAATTAATGCAGAATTTTTAAAAATTAAAACCTTATAAATTATAATTAAAATTTTTACAAATGTAAACAATTCTTGTGAAAATTCATTACTAATCGAAAAAAATTCATAGGACAATAGTGTTCATAATATATTTTATCCATAAAGCAATTAAAAGCGTTTGTAATTAAATAATTCTTAGATTTATTACATTTTTTTATTTTACGATTCAGAACAGATTTTATGTAACTGGGGGTTCTGTTTTATCTAAAACATTTGATGATTGAAATACTCCGAGGACTTCTGCTTATAACTCATATAAAATAATTTCTCGAAATAAAATTAAATAAAACGGAGATAATCTATGTAAAAAGCAAAAGGCATATTTTTACCAAGATTTACTAAAAAGAAACGTTTAAAAATAATTTCATTCATTTATGAATATATCCTGGAAGTTTCATTAAGATCCGACAATTATCTGACTTTTAGAAGAATGTTCAAATCAACGTGTTTTTCACTGCAAAAGGACGCTCAAATGTCCAATGCTAATTTATGGCCCCGTCTTTGACGACAGAAAAACATTTATAACCAAAATCTAAAAAGGATTATAAAAATTATTTTACATAATAAAATCCTTTAGTCTTTCCTCTTTATAATAACTCAAAGATTTTAACGATAAAATTTTGTTTGTATTAAGTTTGGGGAATTTTTCCTTTATGCATGCTCGTTTTTTAGCGAATCTTTGGAGGTAATAGATATATATGTATGTCTCTTAATAATCGTGGGTTCATCAAAACGATCGTTCTATGTTTATCGCTAGATGCTATAAAAAGTTAGTTTTAAATTTTAATTGACCTTATACCAATAGATCGATAGTGATCGTATATTGGCGATACATTATCAGCATGGATTCTTTTTTTAATTTTCAAAAGTGGCGTATTTTTGTTACTGACCTTAAATTGAAGATGGAATCGAACAAGCAAAATTTTCAGCTCATTCTACTTTTAAAAAAATGGTGTAAAAAAGCATATGAAGAAGGTAATGTGAATTATCGAATGTATCAAAAATGGTTTGTGATATTTTTTAACAGAGTTTCCTCATTAAGCGATTCTCTACGCTCGCGTTGACCAGATGAGATTGATAACGATCTAATGAAGTATACTTAATGTTATAGAATACGGGAGATATCCATTATACTCAAAATATCCAAATCAAGCACTACATCACTTTAGCTATGATATTCGCTTTCGTGTATGACTTCTGACGGGAAACGAAGTAAAACCAAAATTTGAAATCATTTATTTATTATAATTATGTGCTGAAAATTTTTTTTAATAAAGGACAGAGCAAAAACACGATCTTTACTTAATGAACTTTAATGACTTACAAGATATAGTCTTAGTATTCACCGTTAGCCACGATGTCAGCGAATTGAAAGTTAATCTTATAATCTGCTTACTTAGCGTATAAATCCCGCTTAAAAGACATATTTGCATCCAACTGATATTTCTAAATCTCGACGTTATACAAATTGTTAACGTTATTCCCGAAAAAAAACTTTTTAATATACTGCCAAAATGACCGGAAAAATTCAAGTTTAAAAGAATTAGAGAAAGAAAATCATTTTTGAAGACGACATCAACATCAAATGACCGTTAAAAGTTGATAAATAGTGTAATTTATAAAGTAATAGCCAAGCAAAATCTATACGGAGGAAGCAAAAAAAAGACTCAGAAAAAGACAAAGAAAAGAAATATTTCTTATTTCTACTAAACCTAGATTAGGAGTTGTTTTCATCTGGCCTTCTTGCCTTCAATATGTCCGATGAGCAGTCAATGTTCCGAGCCCTCCTTCTTCATTGTGTGCCCTAGAAATTTCAACTGGATGTTTCTGAGTGTCCTTTTTGTTTCCATTTTTCTCTCAAACATCTTCATCGTTCACATGTCCGGTCCATGTTATTCTCAGAACCATGTAGAACTTTATTTCTCTTGCTTTAAGTCTCTTATTCTGTGATGAGATTTTCCAGCATTCACTGATATATAGGAGAACCGATATTACATAAAAATTAAGTTTTTTTTTCTTGGTTTCTAATGAAACTTTCCAGTTTCATAATACGTTGCTTAACTTTTGGAAAGAATCTTTCGCTATTAAAATGCATCTTCTGAATTCGTAGTCACCCATTCTATTCTCTGTTAAAACATTTACCAAATATTTAAATAATTGGATTTGCTTGGTTTTGGCATCTCCAATTTGTAATTTGCATGCTATTTTTTATTTTTATTTTTACTGACATCCATAGAATGTGTTTTCTTGAAATTGATGTTTAGTCTTTTCTTCTCACTTTCCTTCACTACTTTCTATAGGAATTCTTGTACTTTCCTTTTTGTGTCCTGGCAGGGCTTCGAATTCTCTCAAAATCGTTTCACTGTATAGGTTGAATATGCCCTATTTCCCTGCTATCCACTTGTCTTTACCTCTTCCTTTCCAACATAGCCTATTTATCGAGTTCAAATGCTACCCTGATATCCTGGGAGCATACTGGTAGAATATAATTTAAAATCATCCATAAACAACAGGTGGTTGTTGACTGTTTCTGATCGCTTGTAGCCACATTTCGTTCTCTTGAGAATCAGATTCAGTGATAATGTGATGATCAAAAATAACAACGTGTATAGCGAATCGCCCGGAAAAATTCTTCTCCGAGTATTTTCCTCTCGATATTAATACCGTCTTGCATTTTAGGATCTATGAGTGTGGTACCATATTATAGACCTATCTAGCCAGGCCATGAACAATTTTGTCAAGCTCCTCCTGCAATTCTTAAGAATTGCCTTGTCAATGAAAATTTTGTCTTTAATATCTCGTGAACCCTTCCAGATCTCCTTTGGGCTTATCGGGAAGATCATTTTCAGCAAGGTGCAAGAAAATGTTATCACTGACAATTCCTGTCAACAATTTCCACATCACAGGTAAGCAAGTAATAGGTCTGTAATTGCCTACCTGATGGTCTTTTGTAGGATTTTCATTAAACGGATTATCTTCTTCTTCTTAACCATCCATTTTTGTATCTTATACTCATCTAAACATTGTTGCAACCTCTCATACAAGCCTGTTGACTTTTTAATCTAGAAACCTTGCACAAGATCTCGTCCAGCTGTTTTCCAATTACCAACTATGCTTTGATCATCCTCAAAGTTAATAACTATAGCTTCCTACATTATTTTAGTAGTAGTAGTCGTCGTAGTCGTAGTATTACTTAATACAGAATTGAGTAGCATAAACATTTATGAACAATAATTTCAGTACTACCGCCATCGACAAGCAACCGAAATTAGATTTAAAGAACTTCAGAAAAATAACACCAACAACAAACATAATGAAAACTAAAAGAAAAACATTTGGATTTTGAATTCTTAATAATAAACTCGACGATCGAAAGTAGCTGAACAAAAACATGGAGTTTGGATAGGTTATTCGCTTTATCGGTTAAATTTAATAAATTTAAATATAGATGTTCGCCTTAAAGTCCTCGACAAGATCCAGAGACGGATATGCAATGTGGTTGGTCCTGATCTAGCATATCGTCTGCAGTCGCTCTCTCACAGATGTGCCGTCGCCTCCCTCTGTCTTTTCTA
>OZ038484.1:136029652-136062152 GCA_964036315.1 Acanthosepion esculentum | reverse complement strand
TTCGGATCACTATTTCTAGTCTATCCTCTATTACTATTCAGATCTCTATTTCTAGTGTATCCTCTATTACTATTCAGATCTCCATTTCTAGTCTATCCTCTATTACTATTCAGATCTCTATTTCTAGTCTATCCTCTATTACTATTCAGTTTCACTATTTCTAGTCTATCCTCTATTACTATTCGGATCACTATTTCTAGTCTATCCTCTCTTTCTATTCAGATCTCTATTTCTAGTCTATCCTCTATTACTATTCTGTTCCCTATTTCTAGTCTATCCTCTATTACTATTCGGATCACTATTTCTAGTCTATCCTCTATTACTATTCGGATCTCTATTTCTAATCTATCCTCTATTACTATTCTTATCTCTATTTCTAGTCTATCCTCTATTACTATTCGGATCGCTATTTCAAGTCTATCATCTATTAATATTCGGATCGCTATTTCTCCTCTATCCTCCAATAATATTCAGATCTCTATTTCTAGTCTATCCTCTATTACTATTCGGATCTCTATTTCTAGCCTAACCTCTATTACTATTCAGATCACTATTTCTAGTCTATCCTCTATTAATATTCGGATCGCTATTTCTGGTTTTTCCTCTATTACTATTCGGATCGTTATTTCTAGCCTAATCTCTATTACTATTCTGATCACTATTTCTAATCTATCCTCTATTATATTCGGATCAATATTTCTAGTCTATCCTCCATTACTATTCAGATCTTTATTTCTAGTCTATCCTATATTACTATTCAGATCACAATTTCTAGTTTATCCTCTAATAATATTCGTATCTCTATTTCTGGCCTAACCTCTATTACTATTCAGATCACTATTTCTAGTCTATCCTCTATTAATATTCAGATCGCTTTTTCTGGTTTATCCTCTATTACTATTCTGATCGCTATTTCTAGCCTAACTTCTATTACTATTCAGATCACTATTTCTAGTCTATCCTCTAATACTATTCGGATCTCTATTTCTAGCCTAACCTCTATTACTATTCAGATCACTATTTCTAGTCTATCCTCTAATATATTCGGATCGCTATTTCTAGCCTAACCTCTATTACTATTCAGATCACTATTTCTAGTCTATCCTCTAATATATTCGGATCGCTATTTCTAGCCTAACCTCTATTACTATTCAGATCACTATTTCTAATCTATCCTCTATTATATTCGGATCACTATTTCTAGCCTAACCTCGATTACTATTCAGATCACTATTTCTAGTCTATCCTCTATTAAATTCGGATCGCTATTTCTAGCCTAACCTCTATTACTATTCAGATCACTATTTCTAGTCTATCCTCTATTATATTAGGATCGCTATTACTAGCCTAACCTCTATTACTATTCAGATCACTATTTCTAGTCTATCCTCTAATATATTCGGATCGCTATTTCTAGCCTAACCTCTATTACTATTCAGATCACTATTTCTAATCTATCCTCTATTATATTCGGATCACTATTTCTAGCCTAACCTCGATTACTATTCAGATCACTATTTCTAGTCTATCCTCTATTAAATTCGGATCGCTATTTCTAGCCTAACCTCTATTACTATTCAGATCACTATTTCTAGTCTATCCTCTAATACTATTCGGATCTCTATTTCTAGCCTAACCTCTATTACTATTCAGATCACTATTTCTAGTCTATCCTCTATTATATTTGGATCGCTATTACTAGCCTAACCTCTATTACTATTCAGATCACTATTTCTAGTCTATCCTCGAATACTATTCGGAACTCTATTTCTACCCTAACCTCTGTTACTATTAAGATCACTTTTTCTAGTCTATCCTCTAATATATTCGGATCGCTATTTCTAGCCTAACCTCTATTACTATTCAGATCACTATTTCTAATCTATCCTCTATTACTATTCGGATCGCTATTTGTAGCCTAACCTCTATTACTATTCAGATCACTATTTCTAATCTATCCTCTATTATATTCGGATCGCTATTTCTAGCCTAACCTCTATTACTATTCAGATCACTATTTCTAGTCTATCCTCTACTATATTCTGATCGCTATTCCTAGCCTAACCTCTATTACTATTCAGATCACTATTTCTAGTCTATCCTCTAATATATTCGGATCTCTATTTCTAGCCTAACCTCTATTACTATTCAGATCACTATTTCTAGTCTATCCTCTATTAATATTCAGATCGCTTTTTCTGGTTTATCCTCTATTACTATTCTGATCGCTATTTCTAGCCTAACTTCTATTACTATTCAGATCACTATTTCTAGTCTATCCTCTAATACTATTCGGATCTCTATTTCTAGCCTAACCTCTATTACTATTCAGATCACTATTTCTAGTCTATCCTCTAATATATTCGGATCGCTATTTCTAGCCTAACCTCTATTACTATTCAGATCACTATTTCTAGTCTATCCTCTAATATATTCGGATCGCTATTTCTAGCCTAACCTCTATTACTATTCAGATCACTATTTCTAATCTATCCTCTATTATATTCGGATCACTATTTCTAGCCTAACCTCGATTACTATTCAGATCACTATTTCTAGTCTATCCTCTATTAAATTCGGATCGCTATTTCTAGCCTAACCTCTATTACTATTCAGATCACTATTTCTAGTCTATCCTCTATTATATTAGGATCGCTATTACTAGCCTAACCTCTATTACTATTCAGATCACTATTTCTAGTCTATCCTCTAATACTATTCGGATCTCTATTTCTAGCCTAACCTCTATTACTATTCAGATCACTATTTCTAGTCTATCCTCTATTATATTCGGATCGCTATTACTAGCCTACCCTCTATTACTATTCAGATCACTATTTCTAGTCTATCCTCCAATACTATTCGGATCTCTATTTCTACTCTAACCTCTGTTACTATTCAGATCACTTTTTCTAGTCTATCCTCTAATATATTCGGATCGCTATTTCTAGCCTAACCTCTATTACTATTCAGATCACTATTTCTAGTCTATCCTCTATTACTATTCGGATCGCTATTTCTAGCCTAACCTCTATTACTATTCAGATCACTATTTCTAATCTATCCTCTATTATATTCGGATCGCTATTTCTAGCCTAACCTCTATTACTATTCAGATCACTATTTCTAGTCTATCCTCTACTATATTCTGATCGCTATTCCTAGCCTAACCTCTATTACTATTCAGATCACTATTTCTAGTCTATCCTCTAATATATTCGGATCTCTATTTCTAGCCTAACCTCTATTACTATTCAGATCACTACTTCTAGTCTATCCTCTAATATATTCGGATCGCTATTTCTAGCCTAACCTCTATTACTATTCAGATCACTATTTCTAGTCTATTCTCTAATATATTCGGATCGCTATTTCTAGCCTAACCTCTATTACTATTCAGATCACTATTTCTAATCTATCCTCTATTATATTCGGATCACTATTTCTAGCCTAACCTCGATTACTATTCAGATCACTATTTCTAGTCTATCCTCTACTATATTCGGATCGCTATTACTAGCCTAACCTCTATTACTATTCAGATCACTATTTTGAGTCTATCCTCTAATATATTCGGATCGCTATTTCTAGCCTAACCTCTATTACTATTCAGATCACTATTTCTAGTCTATCCTCTATTAAATTCGGATCGCTATTTCTAGCCTAACCTCTATTACTATTTAGATCACTATTTCTAGTCTATCCTCTATTATATTAGGATCGCTATTACTAGCCTAACCTCTATTACTATTCAGATCACTATTTCTAGTCTATCCTCTAATACTATTCGGATGTCTATTTCTAGCCTAACCTCTATTACTATTCAGATCACTATTTCTAGTCTATCCTCTATTATATTCGGATCGCTATTACTAGCCTAACCTCTATTACTATTCAGATCACTATTTCTAGTCTATCCTCGAATACTATTCGGATCTCTATTTCTACCCTAACCTCTGTTACTATTCAGATCACTTTTTCTAGTCTATCCTCTAATATATTCGGATCGCTATTTCTAGCCTAACCTCTATTACTATTCAGATCACTATTTCTAGTCTATCCTCTATTACTATTCGGATCGCTATTTCTAGCCTAACCTCTATTACTATTCAGATCACTATTTCTAATCTATCCTCTATTATATTCGGATCGCTATTTCTAGCCTAACCTCTATTACTATTCAGATCACTATTTCTAGTCTATCCTCTACTATATTCTGATCGCTATTCCTAGCCTAACCTCTATTACTATTCAGATCACTATTTCTAGTCTATCCTCTAATATATTCGGATCTCTATTTCTAGCCTAACCTCTATTACTATTCAGATCACTACTTCTAGTCTATCCTCTAATATATTCGGATCGCTATTTCTAGCCTAACCTCTATTACTATTCAGATCACTATTTCTAGTCTATTCTCTAATATATTCGGATCGCTATTTCTAGCCTAACCTCTATTACTATTCAGATCACTATTTCTAATCTATCCTCTATTATATTCAGATCACTATTTCTAGCCTAACCTCGATTACTATTCAGATCACTATTTCTAGTCTATCCTCTACTATATTCGGATCGCTATTACTAGCCTAACCTCTATTACTATTCAGATCACTATTTTGAGTCTATCCTCTAATATATTCGGATCGCTATTTCTAGCCTAACCTCTATTACTATTCAGATCACTATTTCTAGTCTATCCTCTATTAAATTCGGATCGCTATTTCTAGCCTAACCTCTATTACTATTTAGATCACTATTTCTAGTCTATCCTCTATTATATTAGGATCGCTATTACTAGCCTAACCTCTATTACTATTCAGATCACTATTTCTAGTCTATCCTCTAATACTATTCGGATGTCTATTTCTAGCCTAACCTCTATTACTATTCAGATCACTATTTCTAGTCTATCCTCTATTATATTCGGATCGCTATTACTAGCCTAACCTCTATTACTATTCAGATCACTATTTCTAGTCTATCCTCGAATACTATTCGGATCACTATTTCTACCCTAACCTCTGTTACTATTCAGATCACTTTTTCTAGTCTATCCTCTAATATATTCGGATCGCTATTTCTAGCCTAACCTCTATTACTATTCAGATCACTATTTCTAGTCTATCCTCTACTATATTCTGATCGCTATTCCTAGCCTAACCTCTATTACTATTCAGATCACTATTTCTAGTCTATCCTCTAATACTATTCGGATCTCTATTTCTAGCCTAACCTCTATTACTATTCAGATCACTATTTCTAGTCTATCCTCTAATATATTCGGATCGCTATTTCTAGCCTAACCTCTATTACTATTCAGATCACTATTTCTAGTCTATCCTCTAATATATTCGGATCGCTATTTCTAGCCTAACCTCTATTACTATTCAGATCACTATTTCTAATCTATCCTCTATTATATTCGGATCACTATTTCTAGCCTAACCTCGATTACTATTCAGATCACTATTTCTAGTCTATCCTCTATTAAATTCGGATCGCTATTTCTAGCCTAACCTCTATTACTATTCAGATCACTATTTCTAGTCTATCCTCTATTATATTAGGATCGCTATTACTAGCCTAACCTCTATTACTATTCAGATCACTATTTCTAGTCTATCCTCTAATATATTCGGATCGCTATTTCTAGCCTAACCTCTATTACTATTCAGATCACTATTTCTAATCTATCCTCTATTATATTCGGATCATTATTTCTAGCCTAACTTCGATTACTATTCAGATCACTATTTCTAGTCTATCCTCTATTAAATTCGGATCGCTATTTCTAGCCTAACCTCTATTACTATTCAGATCACTATTTCTAGTCTATCCTCTATTATATTAGGATCGCTATTACTAGCCTAACCTCTATTACTATTCAGATCACTATTTCTAGTCTATCCTCTAATACTATTCGGATCTCAATTTCTAGCCTAACCTCTATTACTATTCAGATCACTATTTCTAGTCTATCCTCTATTATATTTGGATCGCTATTACTAGCCTAACCTCTATTACTATTCAGATCACTATTTCTAGTCTATCCTCGAATACTATTCGGAACTCTATTTCTACTCTAACCTCTGTTACTATTAAGATCACTTTTTCTAATCTATCCTCTAATATATTCGGATCGCTATTTCTAGCCTAACCTCTATTACTATTCAGATCACTATTTCTAGTCTATCCTCTATTACTATTCGGATCGCTATTTCTAGCCTAACCTCTATTACTATTCAGATCACTATTTCTAATCTATCCTCTATTATATTCGGATCGCTATTTCTAGCCTAACCTCTATTACTATTCAGATCACTATTTCTAGTCTATCCTCTACTATATTCTGATCGCTATTCCTAGCCTAACCTCTATTACTATTCAGATCACTATTTCTAGTCTATCCTCTAATATATTCGGATCTCTATTTCTAGCCTAACCTCTATTACTATTCAGATCACTATTTCTAGTCTATCCTCTAATATATTCGGATCGCTATTTCTAGCCTAACCTCTATTACTATTCAGATCACTATTTCTAGTCTATCCTCTAATATATTCGGATCGCTATTTCTAGCCTAACCTCTATTACTATTCAGATCACTATTACTAATCTATCCACTATTATATTCGGATCACTATTTCTAGCCTAACCTCGATTACTATTCAGATCACTATTTCTAGTCTATCCTCTACTATATTTGGATCGCTATTACTAGCCTAACCTCTATTACTATTCAGATCACTATTTTGAGTCTATCCTCTAATATATTCGGATCGCTATTTCTAGCCTAACCTCTATTACTATTCAGATCACTATTTCTAGTCTATCCTCTATTAAATTCGGATCGCTATTTCTAGCCTAACCTCTATTACTATTCAGATCACTATTTCTAGTCTATCCTCTATTATATTAGGATCGCTATTACTAGCCTAACCTCTATTACTATTCAGATCACTATTTCTAGTCTATCCTCTAATACTATTCGGATCTCTATTTCTAGCCTAACCTCTATTACTATTCAGATCACTATTTCTAGTCTATCCTCTATTATATTCGGATCGCTATTACTAGCCTAACCTCTATTACTATTCAGATCACTATTTCTAGTCTATCCTCGAATACTATTCGGATCTCTATTTCTACCCTAACCTCTGTTACTATTCAGATCACTTTTTCTAGTCTATCCTCTAATATATTCGGATCGCTATTTCTAGCCTAACCTCTATTACTATTCAGATCACTATTTCTAGTCTATCCTCTATTACTATTCGGATCGCTATTTCTAGCCTAACCTCTATTACTATTCAGATCACTATTTCTAATTTATCCTCTATTATATTCGGATCGCTATTTCTAGCCTAACCTCTATTACTATTCAGATCACTATTTCTAGTCTATCCTCTACTATATTCTGATTGCTATTCCTAGCCTAACCTCTATTACTATTCAGATCACTATTTCTAGTCTATCCTCTAATATATTCGAATCGCTATTTCTAGCCTAACCTCTATTACTATTCAGATCATTATTTCTAGTCTATCCTCTACTATATTCGGAACGCTATTACTAGCTTAACCTCTATTACTATTCAGATCACTATTTCTAGTCTATCCTCTAATATATTCGGATCGCTATTTCTAGCCTAACCTCTATTACTATTCAGATCACTATTTCTAGTCTATCCTCTAATATATTCGGATTGCTATTTCTAGCCTAACCTCTATTACTATTCAGATCACTATTTTTAGTCTATCCTCTAATATATTCGGATCGCTATTTCTAGCCTAACCTCCATTATTAT
Organism: Acanthosepion esculentum; assembly: GCA_964036315.1. NCBI lineage: Eukaryota > Metazoa > Mollusca > Cephalopoda > Sepiida > Sepiidae > Acanthosepion > Acanthosepion esculentum. The sequence goes on along the minus strand of OZ038484.1, from coordinate 136,054,342 downwards.
TCAGATCACTATTTCTAATCTATCCTCTATTATATTCGGATCGCTATTTCTAGCCTAACCTCTATTACTATTCAGATCACTATTTCTAGTCTATCCTCTACTATATTCGGAACGCTATTACTAGCCTAACCTCTATTACTATTCAGATCACTATTTCTAGGCTATCCTCTAATATATTCGGATCGCTATTTCTAGCCTAACCTCTATTACTATTCAAATCACTATTTCTAATCTATCCTCTATTATATTCCGAACGCTATTGCTAGCCTAACCTCTATTACTATTCAGATCACTATTTCTAGTCTATTCTCTATTATATTCGGAACAATATTTCTAGTGTATCCTCTATTACTATTCAGATCACTATTACTACTCTATCCTCCATTACTATTCAGATCACTATTTCTAATCTATCCTCTATTATATTCGGATCGCTATTACTAGCCTAACCTCTATTACTATTCAGATCACTATTTCTAGTCTATCCTCTATTATATTCGGATCGCTATTACTAGCCTAACCTCTTACTATTCAGATCACTATTTCTAGTCTATCCTCTAATATATTCGGATCGCTATTTCTAGCCTAACCTCTATTACTATTCAGATCATTATTTCTAATCTATCCTCTATTATATTCGGATCGCTATTTCTAGCCTAACCTCTATTACTATTCAGATCACTATTTCTAGTCTATCCTCTATTATATTCGGATCAATATTTCTAGTGTATCCTCTATTACTATTCAGATCACTATTACTAATCTATCCTCCATTACTATTCAGATCACTATTTCTAGTCTATCCTCTATTAATATTCGGATCGCTATTTCTAGCCTAACCACTATTACTATTCAGATCACTATTTCTAATCTATCCTCTATTATATTCGGATCAATATTTCTAGTGTATCCTCTATTACTATTCACATCACTATTTCTAGTCTATCCTCCATTACTATTCGGATCGCTATTTCTAGCCTAACCACTATTACTATTCAGATCACTATTTCTAGTCTATCCTCTATTAATATTCGGATCGCTATTTCTAGCCTAACCACTATTACTATTCAGATCACTATTTCTAATCTATCCTCTATTATATTCGGATCAATATTTCTAGTGTATCCTCTATTACTATTCACATCACTATTTCTAGTCTATCCTCCATTACTATTCGGATCGCTATTTCTACCCTAACCTCTATTTCTAGTCTATCCTCTATTACTATTCAGATCACTATTTCTAGTCTATCCTCTATTACTATTCAGATCGCTATTTCTAGGCTATCCTTTATTACTATTCGCATCGCTATTCTCTTCTCTATTCACTATACTCTTCATTTATACGTATTACTGTTCCAGGGAGTATTATCGAGCAACTACTAATAGTGCGAGTGTTATACGAAGATGTCTTGACACAAGTATTGTTCAACAACTTTAATATAGTTGTTTCTGCGATTACAATGTCTCTAATACAACGAGCACTACGAAAGTGACAGCAAGAATTCGTTGACATTACTAACGTGTCAAACGAGTGTTCGTTGATATCACACAATAGATACATGTATATATAATTTTACATCGTAGATTCATCATTGATAATATGTTGCAAATAGATTCTTCAGTTCTTAATATGCATCCATATTCAAACATATATATATATATATATATATATATATATATATATATATATATATATATATATATATATATATAATGTGTATGCCTCTGACATCCTGGTATCGCAACATAAATGTATCTGTTTGTCGAAGTACCCTCATTTATAAATCTGTGGGTACGCTTGCGCCAAAGTCTGACATCGAGTCACCCCCCAACTTGTTATAAAAATGAAACACGCCCATTGCTCTTGGCCTCAAGTGTATTTACTTACATTCAAGGAAGAAGTTTTAGAGAGGGCATCAACGCAATTCTCCTGCAATCTCCTCGCCTCGGGTGTTGCTTATTGTTTTTTCGTACTCAAAAAGAAATGTGGTTGGTCCTGATCTGGCATCTCGTCTTCAGTCACTCTCTTACAGATGTGCCGTCGTCTCCCTCTGTCTTTTCTACAAATAATTTCATGGTAACTGCTCCGACGAGCTACTTTCGCTAGTTCCCAGACTGCATGAATTTAAGCGTGCCACTAGGCGGGCATCACATTCCCACCCTTTCACTGTCGAAACAGTTAAATGTGGTTGTCTCTTCTACTCCAATTGCTTCATGTCTCGCACCTCTCGCCTGTGGAACTCCCTTTCTATTACTTGTTTCTCTGATAGATATAACCTCCAACTATTCAAATGTAATGTCAATCAACATCTCCAGAGACTCTGACCTATTCCCTGTCCTTCTCTTCATCCTTTCCTTCATCACACCTCTTTACTCTCGCTCCCACTCTGTAACCCCCTGCGTACTAGTGGCATCCCACCTTGCTTGGGATGAAATGCTTAGAAACGAATAGAAGAAAGTCATAGAGTATGCTGAAAAGTTCTTGGCTTGATCCACTTCCCAAAATCAGTATTTCAGTGACCAAGCATTATAATACTGATTTTGGGAAGTCGGTTAGACAGAACTTTTCAGCATCCCGTTCAACATATTTTTGCTTAGGTCGTGATCAATTCAAATAAAAATAGAACGTTTCATCTGAACACCTATCTATGCAATATTTCAAATTGAAAAAAAGCCAAATCAAAACCAATAAGCGCTTAACAATATAGCCATCTATAGATTTTTCAATAAAACTTATATAACCATTTTAGCTGAATACAGCGAGTTCTTTTTTTCTTTTCTTTTTTTTTTGTTAGCAAAAGCAAATTTTGTCTGAATTTAAAAAACCTAAACTGGACAATTTGTAAAGAACGCTATTATAATGCTAACCCTACGACGTTACATTCACCCACGCGCAAATCCCCTTGGAAAACCATCTCTTCCTACCACCCCAATTAGGCTATGAATAGCACGATATTCCTATAGCCTTGGTTGCCAACCAGTCTACCACAGAAAGAAACGACTGACCACTACGGGAAATCTTCTACTTTGTCAGTCATGAATCGAAAGAGACATGATCGTCTATGTGTGTATCACGTATGTTACTGACTGGGCGTGGTTTTAATTGGCTGGTTAACTTTAATGCCGCCAAAACAAAACTGCTCTCTATTAATCACCACAAGGATCCTTCCCTGCATCCCATTAGAATGTCTGAAGCTCAACTTCTCGAACCAACAGAAAAAACTCGTTGGGATAGCAAAAATGTATTTTTCTCTTACTTTATGAACATCGATTAAGAGATGTTAGTATTTGTGTATTTGCTCGATGGATGGCGTACAGGCTTAGTTTTCTGTTAAGTCGTCATTGTATCGTCCAATGAGGTAATTGATTGCACTCGGATTTCATGATACTATTCATTCGGCGAGTCTGATGATAATATTGATTACACCAAAAGATATTTTCAAAAATAACCTACTTCAATAATGATGCTTAATATAATAAATATAATAGTATAGTAACTCTATACTGCGTCTGTACTAAATATGCGGCATCGTTGTTTCACGTTACATCACCACGTAATGTACATCGGGTGTAACTGCAAAATTGTCCAAATCGTGTAACAGTAAAATTGTCCAATTGTTAGATTAAGTTTGAACCGTTGTATCTTACAAATGATTACAGATATATTACTGGAATTCTCTGAGGATTTTATAACGCTATCGGACTCTACTTTGAACAATAAGAATGCATAATGACTCTCCAAGCTTAACAGAAGAATTGTGATGAAATCGATCATAAACGAAAATGACATGTTCATCATTAATTAATCATAGCTAAGGATCTGAAGTTCATGAAGGATTGAAATTTGAAATAAAGTCCACACATATATATATATATATATATATATATATATATATATATATATATATATAATTCCAGGATCATTTTTCAACTTATTCAAGATGATCTTCGCCCTCTCTAATCTTCTAACTTCCTGTCCTGGAATAACGAGGTGCCTCACAGTTTTCACGCACGGTTTCTTTTTTAAGTCTTTTTTCACTGCTCTTTTGACTGACATACCTAAAATTCCTTCTCACATGCCAAACGTCTTATGAATTGAGTTGGATCTTTTCTAATTGATCTCTTTAGCTCTAAATTGAAATGATGATCCCTCTTTCTGTTGTAACCTCCTGATCCAATTTGCCTCTCTACTTTCCCTCTTATTCACCGTTCTCTTGATGGTTCTTGTATAGACTTTGAAGATGGAAGCTAGAGTATGGATGTTGGTACCATTACTGAAGATTTGGACAGTTTTGCTGTTACACGATTTGGACAATTTTGTTGTTACACGATTTGGACAATTATGCTGTTACACGATTTGGACAATTTTGCTTTTACACGATTTGGACAATTTTGCTGTTACACGATTTGGACAATTTTGCTGTTACACTCGGTATGATCAAGTTAGTAAATTGTGAGTAGACATATTTTAAAAATAAAAAGAACAATCATTTACCTCTAGATTTGCCTACGTTCGCAACAAAAGTATAACCAGTGTGAGGAATAAATTGCTTTCGAATAACAAAATCGAGTTTAATCAAACTGCTGTTTTTAATCATCTATGAAAGCAGTCATTGCCCCAGGATCGTAGTTAAACTTATCGATCCGCATCGATCGATTTATCTGTCATACGAAACTAAAAACAAAATCACTTTCCCTTATATAATGAATCATGGAAGTGAAATTGCTTTTATTAAAACATCATGTAAACAGGAAAAAAGAACTGAACAGAAATATCAAGATAGGAATTTGCCTATTATCAAAATCCAGTAAAATATTTCACTTTCTTTTCGTCGACCTTCGGGGAATTTTAAACTTTCCAAAAGCGCAGTGGGATAGCGAAATATGCCTTCCAAAAGTTAGACAAAGTATTAAGAAACAGGAAAACTTCGTTAGAAACAAAGAAAAGTGTACTGAAATGTTATATAATATCCTTCCTCCTATATGGCAGTGAACGCCGGGAAATCTCCTCACAGATTAAGAAGATTTGAAGCAACAAAGATGTGATTCTACAGAAGGATGCTGAGAATACCATGAAACAAATATGTGAGCAACGACGAAGTTTTAGAGAAAATAGAAGCAAAAAGGACACTTAACAGCAGAAAGAGACAAGTGAAATTTTGAGGTCACTTAATGAGGAAAGATAACTTGGAAAATTTGATACTCACAGAACAGATTGAAGGTAAGAGAGACAGAGGAAAACAATACATAACCCCTACTTAACGAGCTTGAGTAAATGGATGGCAGAACAGGGCTTAGGAGAGATAACAAGAAGACAAAAATTATTAAGCGCAAAGGATAGGAAATTGTGGAGAGCCATGAGCGCCAATGTCCTAAAGGGACACGGCACATAGAAGAATACCTATTACTCCAAATTAACTTCTCAAAGACTAGGCATAAATCTTATCTTGTAATTTTACACGTAAGATATTTCTAAGATACCAAGTCTGTTTTTAATGCCATGTCATTTCAAGACATAAATGATCATGGCTCTCCGCGGATTCCCTTTTATGTCTCAATTGCCATGATTCTTAGGACAGCAGAACGGTTTCGCGTTGCTTTCTCCACGATTTTAAATTAGAAGTGTCCTCCTTCTTAGACTAGTTTACACTTAAAGCTAGATACGTTCAACGTGTTGCTTAATTCATAGTTTGTAAGAAGAGCTGAATTCGTGCATTTCTCAAGAGCATTTGTGAGAAAGTGAATGCAGTAGTCTAGACCTGAATTTGAACTCCGCTCGCCGCTTCCTCTTTCTGATCCGATAACAATTACGCCTCCTGCACATCCAATTCTGTTACGCGATAATAAAATTAACTGGTCTTCATCAGTTCGAATTTCGTAAATTCAAAGTCCAATACTCCTCGGACATAGAGAGATAATACATGACATTTAATAGCTGATTTTTATGCACCAGGTTATTTTCTGATTCCACACGTTCCTGGCAGACACTGCAGGAACTCCAAGACAAAGTAGTAAAGGAAAACGAGAAGAAAGGATCAATCTTCAATTATAAAACAATGAATGGTCGTTAGTAAAACGGACAGACCAAAATGCCAGTTACAAATTAGGGACGGCAAAATTAACCAATTACAGCCCTCTCTAAATTATACAACTACTGCCTCAAGGAATCTTGTTTTCATGACTACTGGAAGTCCTCATCCATTGTTCCTGTCTTTAAGAACTCTGGCGACCCCTCCGACCCTTCTAATTACCGTCCTATCAGTCTCCTACCACTCTTTGGCAAAGTCTTCGAAGCTCTTATCAACACCTTACATCACATGATCTGCTCTCAGACAAGCAATATGGATTCGGCTTTGCCCGATCTACAGCTGATGTGCTTACATCCATCACTGAATTTGTCTACCAAGCTCTTCATAATAACGGAGAAGCTCGCGCCTTGGCCCTTGAGATCTCCAAGGCGTTTGATAGAGTTTGGCATGCCGGCCTTCTTTGCAAGCTCCAGGGCTATGGTATTACAGGTCGATTGTTTGACTTAATACAATCATTCCTGTCAAACCGTGAATTGAAGGTCGTTGTCAACGGATTCTCCTCCAGCTCCTATCCCACGAACGCAGGTGTTCCGCAAGGCTCCATCCTAATCCCTACCCTGTTCCTTATATTCATAAATGATCTGACGCCATTGATTCCCAAGTTGGCATCTACGCGGATGACACCACAATTTACTCCTGCCTCAGAAACAAATCTAGTGTCGCTGACAAAATTAACTTGGCCGTTCGTCTCGAAAAGGACCTTCAATCGGTTGTGAACTGGGGCAGGAATTGGCTGGTTAACTTTAACGCCTCCAAAACAAAACTGCTCTCTATTAACCACGACAGGGGTCCTTCCCTGCATCCCATTAGAATGTCTGAAGCTCAACTTCTCGAGAGCTCCTCTCTGCGGCTGCTCGGTCTCACGCTGTCTGCTGACCTGAGATGGAACAAATACATTGAGTCAATTGCTTCAACCACCGCAAGGAAAGTTGGTTCCCTGTGCCGGGCCAGGAAATTTTTCTCCCCGGAATCGATCCTCCAAATTTACAAATCAACCATCCGCCCTTGCACGGAGTATTGCTGCCATATATGGTCTGGAGCCCCTTCTGTTTGCCTCGGGGTTCTTGATAAGATCCAGAGACGGGTATGCAATGTAATTGGCCCTGATCTGGCTTCTCGTCTGCAGTCTCTCTCTCTCTCTCTCTCTCTCTCTCACACACAAACGCGCCGTCGCCTCTCTTTGTCTCTTCTACAAATACTTCCATGGTAATTGCTCCGATGTGCTGCTATCGCTGGTTCCCAGGCTCCATGAATTCAAGCGTCATACGAGGCTGGCATCCCGTTCCCACCCTTTCACTGTTGAAACTGTTTAATGTAGGCGTCTCTTTTACTCCAATAGCTTCATATCTTGAACCTCACGCCTGTGGAACTCCCTTCCCTATTCCTGTTTCCCTGACAACTATAATCTCCAACTATTCAAATGTAACGTCAATCGTCATCTCCAGTTGCATTGATCTCTCTACTACCCTTCTCCACATCCTTTCCTCTACCACTCCTATCTGCTCTTGCTCCAAATCCTCTGTAACCCCTTCCGTGCTAGTGGCTTTCAGCCTTGCCTGGGGTGAAAAGCTTAAAAAAAAGGAAATGTTTTAAACAGACAACGAAAAATACGACACCAAAACCCGAAGAAAGCATTGAAATAGCGAAAGTTGCCTTCCAAACGCTAAAAAAAAGTATTAAGAAACAGGAATATTTCTTTAGAGTGCTGAAATGGTATATAATACCAATCTTCCCATGTAGCAGTTAATTCTAGACATTGTCCTCACAGATGAAGAAGAGACGACGTAACAGAAATGTTATTCTCCAGAAGGATGCTGAGAATGCTATAAACGGAACATGAGTCACGAGAAAACTAAGAGGAAATTGGGAACGAAAATGACACGGAATGGGGTAGTTGAAATTTGGGGGACATATAATGAAGAAAGAAGACTTGGAGAAATTAACACTCACGGGATATCTTGAAGGCAAGAGAGAGAATGAATTTCTGCAAATTGTTAGCAAAGTAAGGACATTTAAGGGGACAGATATTATGTTAGAAATAAAAAGGACAGGAGGTCGTAGAGAGCCATGATCCTTTACATCCTGAAGGAATATGATGTATAAAAGATATTAGCGTACTATCATTTCCTTCTCTTTATTACTGTGAGAAATCACAAATTCTCCGATGACTAACATTCGGAAACTGACTATTAGAGAGTCAATCCCTAAAAGAACAAAACAGTTTAAACATAAATTCAAGGCTAAGAAAATTAAATAGTTTTCATGATCGTTTGATTTGAAAGGTGACGTGGAAACAGACGTAAGCTTATTACCGAGTCACAGCATACTTGCTCTTATTAATACCTTAAATGACACCATATGCCAACGTGTGAACCTCTAATCTAAGCCACTGAATGTCGTTAGATATAAACGTTTCTTTAATACTAGAACAGCCGGTAGCCTTTTCTGATAGTGACTGCATTACACTGAAAATATGACGTCAAAAACACGACGAGTTCGACTTCGGCACCTCAGGCCGTTCTAGATTTAATAACTAAAATTAGCTAGGAAGCCGAATAAAGACAAAGTGAGATCTTCAGACATCACATGATATGTACCCGCCCCGTGCTGACCCGACGTAAGCGCAGGGCGTTGCCCTCTTCAAGAGCAAATGATAGAGAAATAAGGAAGCCGGCAGTTGGTCTGATCACTGCACACCTCACTCTTCTTGTGTCAGGTTGGAGATAACCGTAACTCAACAGTGAGCCTCGAACCAGAAGGGCCTATTGCGATATCTAACTGTATTTTTGCGCTGTGGTCACGGATCAGCACACGCGGACATTTAAACATGCCGATGTTGTTCGGTGGTTGGAGTATAGGGCAACTTGATTGAGGTTACGGTTGCCTATTAAATGATACTAAACAGGAAAACAGGAAAATTGTTTACGTTTTCTCTGTTACACTCTTGTCAGCTGTAGCTTAAATTAAGTAAAAGTCCCTGCTTGGTTTGACTTACTCTTGGTAAAGGTATGAATCTAACACATCTCCCTCCAGCTATGGGTAAATAGTAGAACAGACTGGGTTCTTTAACCTTGGGTGGAAACCGGTCTAGGAGAAGGAAAACTCTGAATTCAAAACTGTATTTAGCGCTGGCAAAATACATACTATGTACCTAAGGAAAGGAGCGTTCAAATTGACTCAATGATCCCGACTACGGTCGACTCGTTTCTCTTTTACTCTCCACGTGACTTTCTCAGGAATCTAGTAAATGGCAAAAAAAACCTACATGAGGTTAAAGGTTAACAAAAGGTCCTCCAGGCAATAGTCAACAAAACCTGCGTGAGGTTAAAGGTTAACAAAAGGTCTTCCAGGCAATAGACAACAAAACCTTACTAGAGAGCCCTGGCTTTTATAGAGCTCCACGGGGTGATCTTATTCCTGTCAATAACGATGACATACAGATTAAAAGCCAAAGTCTCGAACTGATTGACTGAAGGCTGTCAGTTCAATCCCTGAGCTGAGCTATATATTCTTTTTTTCTCTTCAGCCGCATAAGCATAACGGGTGCAATGGTTAGCAAGCTTGTCTCGCTAGATCAAATTCGGACTGAATGGTGAGTTCGATCCGCACTGGGTGCTCCATACTCTCAGCCTTGTGCCACATCTAAGCTACGCTTAGAAAATCACCCTGAGCATAACGGACTTTATAGTTTAAAAAATCCTTAAATGAAGCTTTCTCATCTTTTTGAAATTTTCAACTAATCTTCACGTTATCATATGCCTGTTCCCTTTTTAGGCAAATCTCAGGAGGTTGTTATTCTACGACCATTATGCAAGCAGCATGAATCGTAATTCTACAACTTACTTAACGGTCGTAGAATAATGATCTGAAAGTTACAACAAACAAATAAAAAAAATCATTGATTAATTCTTTTCCTGCGGCTTATCAACATTTTGCAGGTTATTTAAAGCCAGAAAATATTTTTAGATTCTAAGAATTGATTTCGAAGTGGGAAGATAATAATGATTTTAGTGATACAAGTCTTACTATTTAACTCATAGATGAGGAGAAGAGGGGAATTCATACAATTTCCAAGGGTATTTGCGCGTATAATGAACCCAACTGGAATTGAAACTCGGCTCTCCGATTAACAATTCCTAGCCATTACCCATTACACCACCCACACATCCAAACCTACAGCACCTGGGATTCCCAAAATAATAACAGAAAATAGATGTAGAAGTAGTTAAAAATATAATAAGCATCGGTAATGTTTTAAGTAACAAATTGATAGATTATTATATCCAATAATTCTAATGTATTTAAACACAATATTCGATTCTAAGGAATAGAAATATATCTATTATTTAAGTATGGCGTGTTGAGAATCACCAAACACACACCAAATCACCAAACACACACACACACACACACACACAGAGGAGATTGGGGCGGCCATGTCATAACACTCACCTGCTTCTCATCAAAGTATTCCTTCATTAATTTTTATTTGTGATAGTGAGCATTATCCTGCATAAAAATGAGCTTGGTGGGGTCGATTTGCACCCTTTCAGCAGAAGGGAGCAGACAAGACTCTAAAATTCTCTTGTACTGCTCGCTCCTGAGTGTCTTTTCAATAGGTTTTAAGAAACCAGTTCCATGAAAAGAAAAGCATCAAACATCATGCAGTGAAAGTTTCAGCTCAATATCCGGAGAATAACCACGTGATAGGCTATATATATATATATATATATATATATATATATATATATATATATATATATATATATATATATGATATAAATGGCTCAAAACTAATATTTCATGGTTATAATTTATTACCTTGGAATCGTAATCACGATCCAATTCATCAGATCTACAAGTTCAAAAAGAAATCGGAAAATATAACTCCGGGTATAAAAAACAAAATTTTAGTGAGAGTGTATGTGTGGGAGTGGGAGACAAGTGTGAGAGGGAAATGTATGAAAGCTCTAGAGAGAGGGTGTGACAGAAGAAAGAAGAACAGGAAGGCCTAAAGGTGAAGGTGGGGATTAAAATTTTAAAGAGAGGAGTTAAATAACGGTTTAAATGAGTGAGATACAGATGAATATGAATTATTTTTCGATGCATAATTCGCTACCGAATCGCTGACCTAAAATTAAAATTAAAAGAAGAGACACCGGAAACGTGTGTATACATTTGTGGTGACACTACGCACAATAAAAAACGATAAGATCTAAACTTAAAATCCAGAAGATGAAAGAGAGAAAAAAAGGGGGGCGCAAACTAAAAACGAGGGCATTTATAAGAGAATTGATGTGTAATCAAGAAAATTTGACAAAGCAAGTAATATCACCTACAGGTTACACATTTATACATATAAAAATTTAAAAATATTTAATATATATATATATAGAGAGAGAGAGAGAGAGAGAGAGAGAGAGAGAGAGAGAGAAAGAAAGTGAGAGAGAAAGTGAGAGAGATTGATTAATTGATTTCCTTTTCGTGATTCTTCTTAATTGTAAAATGCAGGCAGCAGCTACTTCTAAAATCATTCGGTTTTTAAGACAATGTCTTGGAATAATGTCTTAAAAAATCCAACACACCGAATTTCAAAATACAAAATGATTTTTATCTCTGGCACCAAAAAGTTAGTCCGAAATATTTAAGGAATTCTAATCTTGCCAACGCCACTGAAATAAAATTAAAATAACTAAAATCATTTCCTTTATTTCCAACATTCTCATCCAAAGACTTTATCGAAGTTTACATATATTGGATTAGACAAAAGGTTCGTTCGCTTTATTAAATAAATCTTTTATTTAATAACCGAACGAACATTTTCGCCAACCCAATTTATGTAGTAGTCTGACTGCTTTCTTTATTTCTGCCTCTTTTTTCTATTGTAGTTCACTTAGTAGAAACGAAATGTTTACTTACATGCCTGCTTTGTTCTACTTCGTTCATTAATAAAACCAATCATAGACCATTTTTCCCAGTTTTTTTTTATTATTACCATTCCTGTCAATTCCACTGGTTTTCTTCGCGAATGAATAGGAAATTGTATTTTCGCTCTTTTGTAAAATAATCTTTTACCGTTGCCTATTCCTTCAAATAAAATAAGACATAAAAATATTTCCCCTTCTAGAATGGACATGCTGACACCAAAAAATGTCAAAATGGAATCTCTATATGTCTTTTCTTTTTCTGTTTTTTTATGTTTTGCTATTTGGTAACATTTATGTCTTCTATTATTATGAGAAATATGAAGTACTATATTATATAAGAGTACCCCCCTCTTTTTTGTCGGGTATATCATAAAATCTCACACGACTCTTATTACAACAGTGATTTTTGGAAGAAACGAGCCACTCTTTCAAGTGGCAAGTCTATTTCTTTTCACATCTGGGAAACTGTTCATCAAAGTTACTTCTTTGAGCATAGAATTTCCAGTTGAAAATTATAAAGGTTTTATTTCATCTGCGGCATTCCTTGATAAGCGTATAAACATTTGAACAAACGTATAACATCCTCATCCCCCCTCCCCAAATCTGGTTCATGAAGGATGGAATTCACGGGATAAGGATCTACAAGATTAATTTGTTAATCCTCCTTGCACAACTCAATTCCGAGTCTCTGATGAAGACAGAACTTAAAAATAAGCACTTCTTGTAGATGCAATGGCACTTCAAGACGTTGATGACTATGGCTTTCCACAAGTTCTTGTCTTTTGTTACTTCATGTAAGTTTCACTCTTTACCATTCTCTCTTTGAGGATTTGCAACAACAGCAACAACTAAAATTGAAATTTCATGAATGTTATGGTCGTGCCAAATTCCTTCACAAATATTTAAACTGTCTGCTATATACAACCGCTTTATAAGTTCACTGATGAAAAATGGCTTTGAGCAGTGAACTTTGTGTACAGGTGCTACAGAATCAGAATCAAAAACTGTACTAAATAACAGATACCACATCACTTGAGGACTACCAACAGCAGTAACAATAAAAACATGTAACTCGAAGAGAAAATAATAATATAATCACGATGTTCACATTCCACACTACTTCAAACAAAGGTTCAGAAAGGAAATCCCCATTTATGCTGGCAAGAGCAATAACAGCAACTGAATTTGAGAAAGATATTTTCCAGAAAAATTGTTTTAACAGAAAGATTTTATAAATTTCAACAGGCAGCGGTACTGAGTGCTCGGTCAATGAATGCCAAATGTTTCCCCCATAAGGAAGCGGCTAATATTACCATTACTATTTAACCATGTTCTCTTATCCATTCACACAAACTCGTTAAGTATGGAATTTGCTGTTTTCCTTCCTTTTTATCTTGCCTTCAGTAAAGCCTGTGATTGGAAAACTCTCCAGGCTCTCTCTTTCTCTCTCTCCAGGCTCTCGCTCTCTCTCTCCAGGCTCTCTCTCTCCAGGCTCTCTCTCTCCAGGCTCTCTCTCCAGACTCTCTCTCTCACTCTCTCTCCAGGCTCTCTCTCTCTCTCTCCAGGCTCTCGCTCTCTCTCTCCAGGCTCTCTCTCCAGACTCTCTCTCTCGCTCTCTCTCCAGGCTCTCTCTCTCCAGACTCTCTCTCTCACTCTCTCTCTCCAGGCTCTCTCTCTCTCCAGGCTCTCTCTCTCTCCAGGCTCTCTCTCTCCAGGCTCTCTCTCCAGACTCTCTCTCTCGCTCTCTCTCTCGCTCTCTCTCTCCAGGCTCTCTCTCCAGGCTCTCTCTCTCCAGGCTCTCTCTTTCTCACTCTCTCTCCAGACTCTCTCTCTCCCTCTCTCTGTCTCTCCAGGCTCTCTCTCTCCAGGCTCTCTCTCTCTCCAGGCTCTCTCTCTCCAGGCTCTCTCTCTCTCCAGGCTCTCTCTCTCTCCAGGCTCTCTCTCTCTCCAGGCTCTCTCTCCAGGCTCTCTCTCTCTCTCCAGGCTCTCTCACTCTCTCTCACACACACTCTCTCTCTCTCTCTCTCTCTCTATCTCTCTCAAAGTACCTTGGTTTTCTTATTTCCCTTAAAACCTTCTCGTTGTTCAACTGTCCATGGCATGATCAGCATTCACTGGTGCAACTAAATCTCCTCTATCGTTTCAAACTTCTCTTCAACTGTGAAGAGAATGTCCTTCACTCACTATCATATCGGAAATTATAGATTACATAACAATTCAGTACTTTTTCTATCTAACGACGTTTTCTTATCTCTTAATACTTTCCTTAATTTCTTGGACTCTTATCTTTCGCTATTCCCATTCGCTTTCAAAGTTACTGTCTTCTGTTACTAAACTATCCTGATAGATGAATTACTGTACCTGCTTGATTTTGACGTAACCAATATATATTTCACGAATTGGACGGACTCCTTCTGACAATCAGGCATTTTGTCAGTTAATTGTTAGTCTAGCCTTCTTGGTTTTTTTACTACATTATCAAAGAGTCCTTTCAGTTTTCTTTCTGAAACTGGCATCAACATAGTGTCATCTGTGTATCTTATATTGGTAAGATTATGTCCACCAATAATAAATCCTGGTAGGAGTTCTCGTTCACTTATCATATTCTCTGTATATAGTCCAAGATCTGGTGAGAAAATGCCTCCTTCCTATCTTTGGGAATTCATTGAAATCTCCCCCTATCCGCGTGTTAGACGGAGTACTTGTATATCTTTCCCATATAATTCAAACTTTCCTAGCATTTCAAATAAGTTTCTCTGTTGTACATTGTCGAATACTTTTGATCACTCTATAAAATAGGTCATGTGCATTACTCAAACTATTTCTTCCTTCTCACTATAGAGCGTGGCATGAAAGATGTAATTAAAAAATACACAACGATAATTATTATAGAGTAGTTTTTTTAATGATTTGCTTTTACGTTTTAATCTTTTTCATTATTCAGCCTCATCGAACAGTAAGTTAGTTTATGATTTAATACTATTGAATAATGTTTCTACAGTCTTTACGTGAGTAGAATAATAGCTATAATAATTATATAAAAGGTTAAAAACAATATGTGAGATAACAATGCTGTAATAATTCGACTGCACAAAGACAGATAAAGTAAAGACTGGAAAAAGAATGAAAACATTTCGCGTAAATGTCTTTTCAGTATGACTTGAAAATATCAGCGAAGGAATGAGTATGAATATAGAGAAAAATATTTGAGTCATTTACGATTTACAGAGATTAAAAGAAGTGCTAAATAAACTGAATGATAAAAGTTTCAATATAGTTTTTTTTTAATTACTAAAAATAAAACATATGTTCAATTCTGACAATAGGAAAAAATCATAAGAATGGAAATCTGGAAAAGCACCAGGAATACATTTACTTATTCGCTTTCCAACAATGGTTAGGAAGGAAAGCCCACCTCCATCACTACTGGGAAAAGCAAAAGTTAGTGGACTTGAGAACCCTATTTTCCTGAAAGATTGTTTTAATAGAAAGATATAAATTTCAACCGATAATATCACGATTATCGTTAGAAATGAGGAAAACAAATGCGACACATTGATCCAAGTCCGATCGCCAGGGAGAGAATAATAATGGTTGCTCGGTCAATGAATAGCAAATATTTTCTTATAATGAAAAGGCTAATATTACTATTCCCATATAGAAATTAATGTCATTGGAATCATAGCACAATTAGATTCACTTGGAAACTTGAAATAAAGGATCAACACGTTTGCTCTATTACAATGAGTAAGTGTAATAATAATCAGTAGCTAGTGGCACGCATTTTTTAATCACTGCACCCCAAAGTCACTAAGATACAAGAGTTTACTGGGTGCTAGATAATACGAGAAAAGGAAAGCATTATTATGAGAGATGACATTAAAAGAACAAAAGTTAAGAAGACAGAAGATAATTAATTAATTTTTTGAAGATCAAATTTGAGTGGAAAGCAAAAAGCCGGAAGAGAGTTCCACATGTAAGAAGTGCAATAGAAGAAACTGTTAGCATAGAACTTACGGTTGCATTTAGCCATTTAGTAGTACCCTTGAATTCATAAAGTCTAGGTAGCAAAGAGGAAAGCTCATCAGGACAATTACCATGAAAATATTTATAGAAAATATACAAACTTCGTTACGGCGGGGTAAAGGTCACTGAAGCCGAGATGCCATGTCAGAACCAAGAATATTGCAGTTTCTACTTTGTATTTTATCAAAAATCTCTAAATGCATAGCAGAAGACAGGAGTAAGTAGTTGTATCATCTGCATAAATACCGAGTTGAGAACTGATGACATCAAGAAGGTCGTTGATGAAAACTAGGAACAACGTAGATCCATGGATAGAGCCCTGGGGACACCTGCATTAATACAGAAAGATCTAGAAGAGGAGCTGTTCAAGACAACTTTCATGTCTTGGTTTGATTAGAAAGATTGAATCAGATCAAAAGTTCATCCAAAAAAACAAAAGTTCAACCTCATAACCTTTCAGATTTTGAAGAAGACCAGCATTATTAAGGACTATGTCAAATGCCTTCCAGATATACAATGTAACGGATTGACCTTCACCATTCTTATCGATATCAATAACCGTTAATACATCAACAGCTGACCTATAGAAATGAAGGTCATATTGCTCGTCTGAAAGATGACCCTACGATGCTTAACCAATTCAGAGTTGATTTGTGCCTCTCATACTTTGCAAAAACAGATAGAAATCTGATAGGACAACAATTAGAAAGATCAGATAGTTGGCATGAGTTCTTAAAAAACTGTAACTACAGAACTACAACAAGTAAGAACGCAGCAAGGTATCTATGATAGTTTTTAGAAAGAACAAGGCCAATTCAAGAGCCCATTTCTTAAGGAATATTGCAGGGATACCATCATGCCCATATGACTTGTGGGGATCAAATTTAGAGATGATAGCAAAAGTCATGGACGGAGCTATATGCATATCACTCAACAGGCCTAAGTTGAAAGTGAGGCAAAGATACTCAAGATAAGTCAACAGTAGAATTGGATGAGAATATACGACCATAACATTCTGCTTTATAAGTAGATGCTAACATCTCAAATTGTATGAAGAGAAGAGGGATAAAAAGACTCTCTCAGCAATAACTGTTAATATATCATCAGTTGAACTAAAGAAGCAAAAGCCATATTGTTTATTTGAAAGAAGATCCTGAGAGGTGAGATACTTAACACAGTTGATTAGAGCCTGCAGTACATTGCCAAAAAGAGGTCGAAGGCTATTAGGCTAGTAATTAGAAGGATTGGATGGTTCAGCTGATTTCTTAAAGATTGGAACGACAGAAGCAGATTTCTAATGAAAGAAAGAAAGAGCAAGGCATTTATTATAGAGTTTAGAGAGAACAGGTGTTTGTTAATGAGGTGCATTTATTGCAGGGATACCATCAAGTTCACATGCTTTGTGAGCATTCAGTTTATAGATGATAGCAGAAAATATGGACAGAGTTATATGAATATCACTCAATAGGCACTCAGTTCTAAGTGGAAAATCAGATACCACAAGAATAGAATTTGAAAAGAATTTACAAGCAAAACATGCTGCTTTATTAGCAGATGTTAATATCATAAATTGAGTGAAGAGAAGAGGGACAGAAGATTTACTCTTATTTAAGACACTATTACAGAGCCACCAGTTGTCATGAGAACCAAACTCATGAGCGGCTATATATTGCCTCATTCTATCAGTAAACAAAGACTTTGTCTCTTTGAGGATATGTTTACAATTATTACACAATGCGGCGTTTGTTGGGATCGAAAATACCACACCGGTACAGCCAGAAGTGATTCCTGCGGGTTATAGCGGCTGGACAGACAGAAGACAAGAAGATTATGTTTCACCTGGTATTTCCGAGCCGGTACAAAAGCATCGATGTCGGCTTTAAATCAAGAAGAAACGTCAAGTGCACACTTCACAATAGGAAGGTCAAAGATATCAATCCAAGGGGCGTCTCGAAGGAAGTCACAAAATGAATCCCAATCAGTAGGCTAGTAACAGAAAGAATTCTTGTGAATAGGAGTTTCCTGTATAATAGACGACTCAAGAAATATCAGCGGATACTACAGAGTAATCCGGTTTAGTAAAAGAAAAGTCGCGATGCTCGACAAGAACTAGGAGAGAAGGTAACGAAGAAATCGCGTAAAGAAGCGAGTTGATCCGAATTAGTAGTGAAACGCGTAGAGAAATACACTATTTCACTGAGAGACTGAGCAACGGAAAATTGAAAGTCTGAATATCGACACTATTTACATTATTCGAACTATTGTCTTCATCTTTGTCGCCATATTTATTACAACGTTTCGGCCGTTGTACGCTCCAGCCTTCTTCAGGTGGTTGGAATGTCGAACTGAACCATTTATTTCGCTCACTGGGGTAGACTGTTCTTGTTCCATGCGTCATGTTTAATGAATGTCAGTTATCAGTTATCTCCTGTTAATTCCCCTCTCCAAGTTCTCCACTGCCTTAACCGGGTCTTGAACTCACACTCTATAGGTCCTTTCACTGGATCTAACTAACACCTTTATCCACAGTGCCATGTGTCCTTTGTAAATCGTGTACATAATACCTCACCTCAGAAATATAGACAGAATCTGAATATCGATCCGTCTAAAGAAAGAAAGACAGGAAGAAAAATTATATTGCATTTATATATATATATATATATATATATATATATATATATATATATATATATATATATATGAAGAAATATACTCTTAAGGTGTGCTATATTTCTGTGATAAAGTGCTCAATATCAGAGATAGAGCGTGTGTAAATATAAAAGTGAACATAAAAGTCAACACTTAGAGGCGACAGTCTGTTTCATGCTAGACGCAATCGTCAGGCCACGAGTGCTGTTATTTTTTAAAATAAATAGCCGAGAAAAATAACAGCACTCGTAGCCTGACGATTGCGTCTAGCATGAAACAGACTGTCGCCTCTAAGTGTTGATTTCTATGTTCACTTTTATATATATATATATATATATATATATATATGTGTGTGTGTGTGTGTGTGTGTGTGTGTGTGTGTGTGTGTGTGTGTGTGTGTGAATGTGTGTGTGTGTGTGTGTGCGTGCGTGTCTCTGTATGTGTGTGTGTGCGCGCGCAGAGAACAGATAACTAATATTGGGACAAAAAGAAAAAGGTTTTTGAAGGGTTCTTAGTTAGGCTAAGAACTTTTCAGCACTCCTTTCTATATGAAATTAGGTATGTAATAGCAAACAAGTGCCAAACGAAGTGCCCGTCTAATTAGAATTATATTACATATCATGTCTCCGGGAGGTACTATGCCTGGAAGCTTACATCAAAGTGAAACCCAGCCACGGGTTGAGCATTTTAGAGTAACACCTGTGGGAATAATCGGTCAAGATAACAGTACCCTGGAGCTCTCCGCTAATTCTATAAAACAGAAGAGTCTCGCTGTACCCAGAGACAGACTGCAGAGATTTAATTACTTCTCAGTGAGCGTCTTAACGCCGACTCAGTGGGAGAACACCAGTGCACGGCGTATGAAGAATTAGGATACAGTTTCGCTTAGATGACTTCATACATTGTGGAAGGCTAATCATAAGAACATTCAGTGTTTTGTTTTATTTTAATTTTGTACTCGCGGACGTGTTTTGGTCGCTAAACGTTGGGTAGTGTTCTGACAGGATTATATCTTCCGAGTAAGTGTATAAAAGTATCAGCTAAGAGAACCATTTGAATAAGAGAACACTGATCTATTTTGTGTGTTAGAATCGAGGGAGTCTTGAACTCAGCACGCCGAATTCACTTTCTGCGCCGATCACCGTTATATTATCCGTATCTCCAAGGTAGTTATGTAGTTCGGGTAAAAACAGAATTATGAAAAGCTAATTTCCATAGCGGAAAGGACGCCCTCACTTGGAAAATTGGCACAACAGTCTTTCTACTACATTCGTCCTACCTATTAACACATGTCTATCGTATAATGTTTCTACACACGTGAAAAGATGTACATAAAACTGGAGTATTTAAAAAAATGGAATATTGCTACCATATCTGGACTGGAGTTTCCCAACCCTAACTTTCTAACGTTGATAGAGTTCAAAATATCTGACGGTGCCTTGTGGGGGGGGGGAAGGACTTATCTTCAATCCTCCCTCCCCTTTCCCACAAATACAACGTCATTGTTACTCTATTGCTACTTCTATGACAAATGTTCAAACAAGCTCCATTATTTAGTGCCACCAGCTGAGAACTTTGCAACCAAGACACGCCTTGCTACGTCAAAATCTTTATTTTATTATTAACCCTAGAACACTAACCATGGGTATTTAGAACCCAGCGCAAATTTTCCTATTTTTAATTACAATTTTCAGTACCTGATTTTCTTACCTAAATAATGTTTTTCAGTTCCTATTAAAGTTAACTCAATTTACAAAGTTTGAAGTGCCTGCGTGTAAAATATTTCAAATATAAATTTATATTTAATATTTTTTTTGATATTTTCCAAATCGGGTATGATATACCCAGGGTTAGTAGTGGTGTAACTTTAATTGATGGTTAGTGTTCTAGGGTTAAGAGGTGAGACCGATGGATTTTTTTATTATTAAATTATTTTTTTAATCCTTTTTAGAACATTCGACATTTTGGCTAAAACTTTTTTTTGCGTTAGCGAGATAGAGGAGGTAAAAAAATTTATAGGAAATTTTAGCTTTTTTGCAGTGAAAAACACATTCATTTGGAAATTCTTGCAAAAATCAAATAATTGATATTAAATGGATTTCAATGAAATTTTCAGGACTTATTCACAAATGGATTATTATTTTAGAATATTTTTTTTTAGGAGAATCTTGGTAAAAATATTTTTTATATCTGTTAAATTTATTTCATTTTATGAAATTTCGAGAAATTGAATTTTGACCCGCTTATATTTAGAGTGATTAAAAGCAGAATTCTTTGGAAATTTTAAATTATCAATTTCTTTTTGTAAAACAGGACACCCTAGATACAGAAAATCTGCTCTGAATCGTAAAATAAAAATGCAATAAAACTAAGACATTATTTAATTAGAAAAGCTTTTGTTTTATGAATAAGATATATTATGGATACTATTGTCATAAGGAATCTTTTTTCTATGAATAATGAATTTTTGCAGCAATTGCCTCATTTTTTTTAATTTTAATTATAATAATTTATAAAGTTTTAATTTTAATTATAATAATTTATAAAGTTTTAAATCTTTTAAAATTCCGTCTTAATTTAACATGTTTAAGTGATTCTGTTATTAAGTAAAAACTATATGTACTAATAATAAATGGACAAACTTATTAGAATTTAGCGGCCCCTAATATTTTAAAAAGAATTTTGAATTTTTTCTGTGTACAAACGTGCCAATTTTTGTAAGTACGAATGTCCATAGGCGATATTATCAAAAAATAAGATAGATAGCGAAAGTAAATTTGAAGACAAAGAACCTAAAATTCAATTATATTATGGACAATATTTTGCTAATTTTTTAGATTACTGGGTAATTAAAAATTATATTAAAAAGGCGCCTACGTTATATTGCTCAAGTAGTTTTTACAGATATATCCTCCTTAGATAAAATTAGATAAACTTCCGTTGTCAGTCAAGCTGTCAACACCTTAAATAAACACCTACCACCGTGTTAAAAATGCATTTCTACTCTATTTTAAATTTAAAGTAATATTTGTTTCAAATCAAAACTTCATAAAAATGTGTTTTATTTTTTAAATATTTTAATAAAGAGAATTACATCGTGATCATGGATGGTTACAAATAACAATTTTAGCAATTTTAGCGGTTTTTGAAATTTCAAAATTAGTGAATTTAAATTAGTTTCAAAATACAGAAAAAGTATTTTGCTTATTGGAAATATTAAATTTACTCTATTAGCGTGAAATTAAAACTAAAATAAAAGCTTCAAGAAATATTTTTCATTTTTAAAAATTCATCTTAAATCTTAGTTATTGCGATTCTGTGGAGGTACCTTGTTTAAATCACTGATACCCTATATATTCCTTTAGCAAGAAGGATATTCTGCCCAGGAAGCTTCTTCCCAAGAACTGCTGACTGTGGAACTGTGGACTCCGAAATGGATGTTTCCCAAAGCACTATCATAGCCTCTTAAAGTGTATGGCCAACTGTTATCTATCCACCATATCCTCATAACCATTACTTTCTACTTCCTCTTCTTATTTTCATATCACGTACTTCATTCAATAACCGAGTGGATCTTGAGCATAGTACTTGGTTAGCTTTATTGAAAACATATATAAAACATATATTTTTAAGCATTCAAATTTGTGTGTGTGTGCTGTTTCTGCAACAATGGGCGAAAAATGGACTTCGATCGTAACGGATTCCTCACACTTGTGACCATGTACAGTAGTTTAGGAAATTACTTGCAATTTAGTTATCACCTTACTGTAGAGCAATGGTTAACAAGTTAGTTTTACAGGCAGTTATTGCTGTCATGATTTCAATCCCTATTAGCGAATTTTACAATCTAAACAAAAGCTAGTTATATCCGTGTGTGAGTGAATGGGAGAGAGATTTCCGAATTTAGATTTAGAGAAAAAAATAAAAATGATGAAAATTATATATATCTTAATTAACTCTTTCTTTCTGCCTCTCTCTTATCATAAATCCCCATCTTCGTCGTTTTACACTCACCAATCTATATAACTGTTAATATTTAACAGCCCCCCCCCCACCACCACCACCACCACCACGAGGGATGTATGTGGCACAAAGCCGAGTTTACCGAGGGTTTTCCGAGCCCGTAGGCTCGGCCAAAATATTCCCTTAGAACCCGCATAAACGGGTTCAGGACCTGTCTACCTCCCGGCAAAGGCTCGTCCGGGTTCCTCTCTGCTCGAGGCAGAGAGTTCGACAGTTACGAACAGTCTAGCACTGTTCCTAATCTATATAACTGTTTGTTTACTTTGGTCTCTTTAACTAACCTTCTAATTTCAAGTGTGTAAATCGAGTCATTCCTTGGTTTTATAAGCAGTACGGGTCGCAAGGGAAGCCATTTATCTTTCTTTCTTACAAACATTTTTTGTTCTAAAGACGTTTAAAACTTTGCAAAGAGAAAGATGAATACGAACTTTGCATATAATAAAAATACAAATGTTTCTAATGATACTTCAATTACTAATAGTAATATGTAATAATACTATTACCGATGAATATGGGAATAACATTATTTACATTATTCGGGCTATTGTCCTAAACTTTGTCGCCATATTTATTACAACGTTTCGGCCCTTCAGTATCTGTCTATATTTCTGAAATGAGGTATTATGTACACTATTTACATTATTCGGACTATTGTCCTCATCTTTGTCGCCATATTTATTACAACGTTTCGGCCTTTGAGTATCTGTCTATATTTCTGAAATGAGGTATTATGTACACTATTTACATTATTCGGACTATTGTCCTCATCTTTGTCGCCATATTTATTACAACGTTTCGGCCTTTGAGTATCTGTCTATATTTCTGAAATGAGGTATTATGTACACTATTTACATTATTCGGACTATTGTCCTCATCTTTGGCGCCATATTTATTACAACGTTTCGGCCCTTAAGTATCTGTCTATATTTCTGAAATGAGGTATTATGAACACTATTTACATTATTCGGACTATTGTCCTCATTTTTGTCGCCATATTTAACACAACGTTTCGGCCTTTGAGTATCTGTCTATATTTCTGAAATGAGGTATTATGAACACTATTTACATTATTCGGACTATTGTCCTCATCTTTGTCGCCATATTTATTACAACGTTTAGGCCCTTCAGTATCTGTCTATATTTCTGAAATGAGGTATTATGTACACTATTTACATTATTCGGACTATTGTCCTCATCTTTGCCGCCATATTTATTACAACGTTTCGGCCTTTCAGTATCTGTCTATATTTCTGAAATGAGGTATTATGAACACTATTTACATTATTCGGACTATTGTCCTCATCTTTGTCGCCATATTTATTACAACGTTTCGGCCTTTGAGTATCTGTCTATATTTCTGAAATGAGGTATTATGTACACTATTTACATTATTCGGACTATTGTCCTCATCTTTGTCGCCATATTTATTACAACGTTTAGGCCCTTCAGTATCTGTCTATATTTCTGAAATGAGGTATTATGTACACTATTTACATTATTCGGACTATTGTCCTCATTTTTGTCGTCATATTTATTACAACGTTTCGGCTGTTGTCGAACCACAAAAATCTCCTGTACCGACCAAGCATAGAAATCAATACAATATGGGAACCAGTAATAAGGAATGCCAGAGAAAAGCGATAATAACAACAAAGTTGCATTATGAGCTCTGGTAAAAACATGTAATGATAACAGCAAAAATTGCAATATGAGCACTGGTAAAAATAATGACGGTTGAAGACATTAGGTTTATAATACCCAGAAATTCATACACAGATGTCCTCAAGGACACATGGAACAATGGATAAAGGCGTTGGTTAGATCCAGTGACAGGAGTGTGAGTTCAATACCTGGTTAAGGCAGTGGAGAACATTGAGAGGGAAATTAACAGGAGATAACTGATAACTGACATCCATTAAACATGGCACGTGGAACTAGAACAGTCTACCCCAGTGAGCGAAATAAAGGGTTCAA
>OZ038484.1:136022152-136024652 GCA_964036315.1 Acanthosepion esculentum | reverse complement strand
CTATCCCCTATCCTTCTCTTCATCCTTTCCTCTATCAGCCCTATCTGCTCTCGCTCCAAATCTTCTGTAACCCCTTGCGTGCTAGTGGCTTCCCGCCTTGCTTGGGCTTAAAAACATATCAGCCTGCGCATTCGTGAAATCTTAGCCTGATAGACGTAATACACGCTGTTTATTAAATAAATAAAAAGAAGGCGTCTATTTCAAATACGTAGTATCCACTAATAATATTTGAAATAATATATATGTATATATAAATATATGTTTGTGTGTCTGTGTAGGGAAATAAAATCCGGAATAATCTTCGGAATCTCTTTGAGCAGAATTTGAAGCCCTCAGTATTTACATAACATGAAGAAACACACAGAAAATATTTTCAAGCTCCTCCAATACCCTATTTCATATTCAATGCGAAACAAAAGAATCATAAAATATTTCAAAATAGAAAAGAGATCCATCCTGATAAACCCAACGAATCAAAATATCACTAACTCCCCACTAACTCTATCACAACGACAACTGAAAAGAATTTATCTTAACTCAATATAAAATTTGTCAAAACTACGTCTAAAACAATAAAAGTCGTAATTAATACAAAACAAAATAAGCTAAAACCTGAAGGAGGGATTTACTCTATCAGCTGTAATAATTGCCACAGGGAATACATAGGAGAAACCTCAAGGAATTTAAATAAAAGATTATATGTGCACAAAATGAATCTTTTGCCAAACACACTCAATGCAATAGTTGCTGACCGTAGCAAAACTTTCCATAATTTTGGTTTAAAAAATGCTGCTATAATTAAAAGGGAAAACATTTTACTCAGCCGAAATGTTTAGAAAATGCTTTAATCGCTAAAATCATTTATAGTAAATTTGCGTCTATGTTCTGACAAAGTTGCATCATTCATGGCAGATCTTCTATTATCACAATGTGCGATATTTAATAATAAAATTAAGGGAAACATAAACAAAAAGATATAGACATAAACTGATAAAGTCCTCAAGGACGAAACGAATCACCCGAAACCGTAATCCACTTTATCATAATTCTTTCCCCTAAAATTGTTCTTGATATATAACATATATATATATCGTTATTCCATGGGTATATAGATATACAATAACTCTGGTGTCGGTCTAAATACATACATATTATGATGAATTGAAGTGGGCCCCATATATGATTCCCACACGGTGAATGCAGACGTTGTAATAAATAAAGATTAGAACGCGACTGACACATGAGTTATACAAGTTGCACTAAATAATATTACAAATAAGTCCGTGCAAATTAATGGTGTCTGCGACCAAACTTATCTGCTGAAGAATAATCAATGTTTTCGCCATCTACGGTCTCTGTGGTGATAACGGTGTAGAGCAGGCTGGTTCTGCAAGTGTTCATTTCGTAAGTCTTAACAAGACTGAGTGTTCTTCAAAAACAGGTAGGAAGGCACACCAATCAGCAACTTTAAGCTGACCGGCTAACATTAAACTGCCAAGGGCAAATAAGCATACCTTCAACAAGAGGTAGGAAAGCACAATAATCAGCAAATGTAAGCTGACTGGCTAACATTAAACTGCCAAGGGCACATAAACATATCTTCAAAAAGAGGTAGGAAAGCACGCAAATCAGCAACTGTAAGCAGATTGGCTAATCTTGAACTGCCAATGGCAGATAAACGTATCTTCAAAAAGAGGTAGGAAAGCACACCAAACAGCAACTGTAATCTGACTGGCTAACCTTAAACTGCCAATGGCAGATAAACATATCTTGAAAAAGAGGTAGGAAAGCACACCAAGATGCAACTGTAAGCTGACTAGTTAATTTGAACTGCTATGGGTAGATAAACATATCTTGAAAAAGAGGTAGGAAAGCACACCAATCAGTAACTGTAAGCTGACTGGCTAACCTTAAAATGCCAATGGCAGATAAACATATCTTGAAAACGAGGTAGGAAAGCACACCAAACAGCAACTGTAAGCAGACTGGATAATCTTAAACTGCCAATGGCAGATAAACGTATCTTCAAAAAGAGGTAGGAAAGCACACCAATCAGGAACTGTAAGCTCACTGGCTAACAAGAAACTGCTAAGGGCAGATAAAATTATCTTCAAAAAGAGGTAAGAATGCACACCAATCAGTAACTGTAAGCTGACTGGCTAACCTGAAATTGCCAAGGGAAGATAAACATATCTTCAAAAAGAGGTAGGAGAGCACACCAATCAGGAACTGTAAGCTGACCGGTTAACCTTAAACTGCTATGGTCAGATCAATATATCTTCAAAAAGAGGTAGGAAAGGACACCAAATTGAAACTGTAAGCTGATTGGCTAACCATAAACTGCTAAGGGCAGATAAACATAGGTTCAAAAAAAAGGTAGGAAAGCACACCAATCAGCAACTGTAAGCTGACTGGCTAATCTTAAACTGCCAAGGGCATATAAGCATATCTTGAAAAAGAGGTAGGAAAGCACACCAATCAGAAACTTTAAGTTGACTGT
>OZ038484.1:135982152-136017152 GCA_964036315.1 Acanthosepion esculentum | reverse complement strand
TCCAATTTTTTGTTCACAACTGCTGTAGCCAGGTATCGAACTCACAACTCTTTTGGACAAGTCACTTGATCCAGCCAACGCTTTTATCCACCGGACCATGTGTTCCCCATCGGCCACTGCTCCATCCAGCTCTCTAGCCCGCAATCTGCAGCATGTCTCCAGTTCCAACCAGCCAACCACGCCAGCAGCACCGATATGCGATAAAGTGTCCTCTTGCGGAAAAAACAAGTCTCCGGGAATGAAGACTAAAGATAAGTTTTACTTAAATATTAATTCCTCTTGTTGAATATGACTTTTTAATAATAGACTTATCACAACAATATAATTCACTCATTCAACAGGACAATACAAATATC
Organism: Acanthosepion esculentum; assembly: GCA_964036315.1. Classification (NCBI taxonomy): domain Eukaryota; kingdom Metazoa; phylum Mollusca; class Cephalopoda; order Sepiida; family Sepiidae; genus Acanthosepion; species Acanthosepion esculentum. The sequence goes on along the minus strand of OZ038484.1, from coordinate 136,016,796 downwards.
AGAACACTTAACAACCACATTACGAGAACTTCTATCTACCGAAACAACCAAACCTTCCGATAATAAATCCTTATATATTCATAAATAAATGTCTCACTTTGTTGTTTTGATGTATATCTGGGTATTTTACTATCCACAGAAAAGAGGAGTCATGCAAGACGCATCATGAATTGTATCTCTTCCAGTGGCCTAGTCAGAGTCCTGGCCTTAACCCAATTGAAAACCTCTGGGCGATAATGGACAAGCGTGCTCGTAATAGGAAAGTTAACACAGAAGAGCTTTTTCGCGAATTAAAAGAATGTTGGAAAAATCTGGTGAATGACCTTGACTCACTAAAGAATTTAGTCTATAGCATGCCACGAAAAATTAAGACCGTTATTAAAGCGAAAATGAGCAATAATTTCAAAATCATTAACGGGAAATTGGCCACCAGGTTCTTACGACATCACATCTTTCTTAAATCATCTGTTGTCACAATGTAGGTATTTAAAAACAACAATACACACACACACACACACACACACACACACACACACACACACACACACACACACACACACACACACATATATATATATATATATATATTAATATTAATACACAATAAAATTCCAAATCACCTCATATGGGGAAGGGGAATAAGTTTATTTCAAACGACGAAAAAATAAAATTCGTCAGGTCTTATTCAGCCCCTGACAAATTTTATTATTTCGTCGGTTGAAATAAACTTATTTCCCATATGCGTTGATTTCTGACTTTATTGTGTATTAATTTCTGCTCTGTAACAAATATATAATATATCGAGCTCTTTTTGTGGATCAGTTTTAATATTTTATATTACTAGGACCTGCTTGGATTATATATCAACGGATTTATTACCTTTACTATATATATATATATATATATATATATATATATATATATATATATATATATATATATATATGTGTGTGTGTGTGTGTGTGTGTGTGGGTGCGTGTGTGTGTGTGTGTGTGTTAATAAATATACATATACCTACCTTCTTCGCTCTTTAAATTAAGTGAATATTTATTCACTTACCTGTGTATGCACGCTAACGCATATATATAGAGTTGCTAATATCTAATTGGATTATATCCACATTTTTATATATATATATATATATATATGTGTGTGTGTGTGTGTGTGTGTGTGTGTGTGTGTGTGTGTGTGTGTGTGTGTACACACGCACAGTACGAGGCAAAAAAAAATGGACGCAGCCATAGAAAGACGATTTTTGTATTTTTACCAAGACAAGTGAGTAATGGAATTCGTTTATTAATACAGGTCTACATATATATATTATACAAGTCAAAAAATGATTTTTCAGTCAGAAGCAGGCTTAAAGCAAAAGGCATTGTTTCCAAATACATAAAAAAAAACTTTCGTATTTGGAAAAAATCGACGGGAACGGTTGGCTTGATGGAAAGCTCATTTACCCTGGAGTAAATCTGAATAGGAAGATGTTATGTGGAGTGACGAGAGCCCCTCTACTCTTAGATGTGAAGGACAAATACGTGTTTGGTGTACGCCCGGCGAAACGAATACACCAGTGACTACCAAGGGCATTGTTAAACACGATAAAAAAATCAACGTCTGGGGTGCATTCTTAACAGCAGGAATTGGTAATTTGTACAAAATCAAGGGGATCATGGACCAGCATCAATACCAAAACATTTTTGTTAATCGAATGTGGCTTTCTGCTAAAAACCTTTTGTCCAAAGTCAAAGCTTCACGTTCCAACACGATAACTCTCTTAAGCATACTTCCTTAAAGAATAAACGTTATCTAGCGAGGAAACGTGACGAGGGTAAATTGCAACTCTTTCAGTGGCCTAGTCAGAGTCCTGACCTTAACCCAATTGAAAACCTTTGGATGATAATGGACAAGCGTACCCGTAATAAGAAACTTAACACAGAAGATGAGGTTTTTCACGAATTAAAGGAATGCTGGAAAAATCTGGCGAAGGACATTGACTTTACTAAATAATTTAGTCTATAGCATGCAACGAAAAATTAAGGCTGTTAAGCAAAAGGTTTCACAACAAAATATTAAATCCTTTTTGACTTGTCTAATGTACATATATGTACATCAGTATTAATACCAATTCTATTCCTTACTTGTCTTGGTAAAAATACAAAAATCTACTTTCTATGAATGCCTCGTACTATATATATATATTTATGTCCTGGGTATGACGGTAAACAACATCTGGCAGCAAGTCTTCTCGTCGGGAGATTGGAGGATTTGAAGAGCGTGGAACCACCTTTTAATTGCTGTTATTCCCAGGTCCACCCTGACCCATGGTGGTAGCACCTGTTAGTGTCCCAGCTATGGGCAAATAGTGTCTACCAGGGCTGACCAAGTTCTTTAGTGTTATAGAACACGATTGGTCTAAGAGATGGAAAACTCTTACACGTAAAGACTGAGGTATATTGTCTGCTTCGTCTGTGGCATTTATTTGCACCGACTAAGTGTGTCAATAGTTCCGAAAAGTGTGGATGGTTCTGCACAAGCCTTCACCACTTTAATCAAATCACTTGTGTGGGTTTTCTGGCGGTTTTCCTTCATTCGTTCTGATCCACACAGATTCACTTGCAAGGTCCACTGGCGAGAGAGTGAAGGCGACGGGGTCAGGTAAAGGATATCACTGGAAGGCTCTAGCTGGAGCTCTACACAGTGGCAGACCGATGGGTAATGGCCGTTCTTTCACAAACCCATGAGCAATTGTGATGCCTGTGTCCTCCATCGGTGACAAAGCAGCCCTATTTAGGATTGCACTGCTTTCCCTATTATGGGGAGGGGGCGATAAAAGGAGCCCTAAACATTGCTTGCTCACACAGGGACTTGGCAGCCCGCTGCAGCTGTCTAATTATCCAATAAAGCAGTCGAAACAGCAAGGAATATCAGAATAAATATAAGAAGAATTTCCATTTTGGATCTTGGAATGTTCGCACTCTTCAGGACAATGATTCTGACCCAGAGCATAAAACAGCTCTTGTTTCTCTCGAGTTAAAGAAATATAACATCGACATAGCGGACATTAGTGAAACACGTATGGCTGGTAATTCTCATCTTAGGGAAGAAAAAGTCGGATACGTATTTTTATGGGCTGGTAAGACTGAGAAAGAGCCACACCACTCTGGTGTTGGCTTTGCCATCAAGTCAGACCTTGATAGCTCACTGCCTTCCTTACCTAAAGGTGTATCTGAACGCATAATGGAATTAACCCTCAATCTAGAGTGCAACACCCGTGTGACGATGGTTAGCTGCTACGCGCCAACCGTAGGTTGTTCAGATGAAGAAAAAGATGATTTTTACAATCTTCTTCGAGATGTCATCTCCAAAGTCCAACATAAGGATACATTAGTCCTTACAGGTGATTTCAATGCTCGTGCTGGCAATGATTATCATTCTTGGAAGGGCGTTTTAGGTCGCCATGGTATTGGTCATGTGAATTCTAATGGATTACGCCTTCTCACTATCTGCAAGGAATTTGACCTTAGTATTACTAATACCTTCTACCAGCAGCACAGCTGTCGTAAGACCACGTGGATGCATCCTCGTTCGAAAGACTGTCATCTAATCGACTACGTCATCACCAAAAGACGGGACATAATAGATTTTAAGATAACGCGTTCATTCCACACAACATGCTATCTGTCAGACACGCTATACTTCGAAGTAAAGCTACACTGCATCTGCAAAAGCGAATGCCTATAAAATCTGAAGTGCCCAAGCGCATTAACGTACTGCCTCTTAAATCGACTGAAACGAAAATTGAGCTCTCTGACAAACTTGATGCTGCACTTGATTCTGTAAATATTACCAATGATATCGAATCATCTTGGTAGGTTCTGCGTGATGCAACATATTCTACATCCTTGGAGATTCTCGGCCTGCCATATCGTAAACATCAAGACTGGTTTGATGACAATAATACAGAAGTTCAGCAGCTTATAGATCAATTGCACTCTTCTCATAAAGCATGGATTAAAGACAAGAACTCGTCCGATAAGAAGATCGCTTACAAGAAGTGCAAAAATCAGGTTCAACGAGCTCTCAAAGCCATGAAAGAGCGTTGGTGATCTGAAAAGGCCACTGAACTCCAAGAATCTTCAGATAGAAAGGATCTAAAGGCTTTCTATGCTGGCCTCAAGTGCATTTTCGGTCCTCAGAAAAGTGGTGTTGCTCCTATGTCCACAGCAGATGGTGAAACTCTCTTGACGGATAAGTCAGACATTTTAAATCGCTGGAAAGAGCATTTGGAAACTGTGTTAAAAACCACTTCGGTTACTGATGAGGAAGCCATCACATCAACTGAGCAAAATCCTGAAATTCTGGAGTTGTCTTTTGAACCTACTTATCAAGAGGTAATTGACTCTATCAAGCAAATCTCATCTGGAAAATCTCCTTCTCCTAAGGATCCTATTCCACCCGAAGTGTATAAGCAGGGTGGCGAAAAGTTGGTAAAAAAGTTACATCTCCTTTTCGTGGAGATATGGAAGGCAGGCTGTGTCCCACGAAATTATAAAGACGCCTGTATCAAACACCTCTACAGAAACAAGGGTTCCAAGTGTGTCTGTGATAATCATCGGGGGATATCACTACTTTCAATTGCAGGCAAAATCCTAGCTAGAGTGATTCTAAACAGAATCATTATACACCTTGTTGACGAAATCTATCCTGAATCGCGGTGTGGTTTTCGGTCGGGTCGTGGCACCATTGACATGATATTTTCTCTTCGTCAAGTTGAAGAGAAGGTTCGCGAGAAAAACCAGGAGTTGTACATGGATTTTGTGGACTTGACGAAGGCCTTTGACACTGTGAATCGAGAGGCTCTTTGGCAAGTCTTGAGGAAACTCGGCATCCCTGAAAACATGCTAACGGTCATCATCTCCTTTCATGAAGGAATGAAAGCTAATCTCGTGTCTGAATGTATGATGTCGGAATCCTTTAATGTCACAAATGGCACCAAGCAAGGTTGTGTCATGGCCCCTGATCTTCTTGCCCTTTTCTTCTCAGTGATGCTGAAATATGCATTTGCAGACACAAAGAGCGGCGTCAAGTTTCAGTTTCGAACAACTGGTAGTTTCTTCAATCATCAGCGCTTCAAAGCCAAGGCCCACCTTCGTATGCAAATTATTCGTGATTTGTTGTTTGCTGATGATGCGGCTCTTGTAGCGACATCCTTTGAGGAGGCCCAACATCTAATAAATCGTTTCTTTGCTGCATGTAAAGCATTTGGTCTTACACTTAGCATAAAGAAAACTGAAGTAGTGCACCAAACCTGTCCTACTCCGAAGCAATTCTGTGGTGAGAAACAAAAACCACCAGTCTACAAATTTCCAGAGAGACCATTGAAAATAGAAGACAAAATCCTGAACTATGTAAAGTCTTTCACCTATCTTGGTAGCAAAATCAATTACAGTGGAACTTTAGATGATGAAATCATGCATCGGATTGCTAAGGCTACCAGTGCTTTCGGCAAACTTCGCCATCGCTTGTGGAATGAGCGGGGTATTCGACTGGATACGAAAATTCGGGTTTAGAGATGCTGTTGTACTTGCCATCCTTTTGTATGGCTCAGAGTCGTGGAATCCATACAGGCACCATGTACACCAGCTAGATGTTTTCCATAAAAGCTGTCTGCGTGCAATCTGTGGAGTTAAACTTCAAGATAGGACATCTAATGTAGACCTGTTTAACAGGTGTAATATTGGAGGAATCCAGACTTTTCACATACAGTCTCAGTTACGGTGGACTGGTCATGTCTTGAGAATGTCTGATGACAGGATACCCAAGATCCTAATGTACAGCCAGTTAGATCAGGGCTACAGGAATGTAGGACGCCCATGGCTAAGATACAAAGACAAGCTGAAGAGCAACTTGTCAGCAGTCAATATACCACATAACACCCTTGAGCGCTTAGCCTTGGAGCGTGTTTTAGTGGACTCAGCACTTTTCAATCTGTTTGTCTGAATCATCTTCAAGAAGCAAGAGCAAGATCTAAAAGGTCAGCCAATCTAACAGTGATCTCATCTCAAAATCCCCACACTTGCTCCATATGTGGCCGCCTTTGTAAATCACTAGCGGGTCTTAAATGCCACTTAATTATTATCGCACAAAATTTCATAACTGAATCAACTAAGCTGTCAGATCCTCATAATGGACTCTCCCGTCGGAAACCGACGGGAGAGTCCATTATTATTATATATGATAAAGATATAGTTTTAAGATATGCTATATTTATGGATAAAAGTGGTTAATATTAGGGATAGAATGTATGTAAATATTAAAGTGGTCACTGGGGTCAACACTAAGCAGTGACCGTATGTTTTCTGCAGCCTATATCTATCAATCCCCCCTCTCTCTCTCTCTTTCTCTCTCTCTCTCTCTCTGTATGTATGTATATATATATATATATATATATGTATATATGTGTGTGTGTGTGTGTGTGTGTGTGTGTGTAACATCAGCCCTCTATGTATATAGATGCTCAGGCGCAAGTAAGCTTGGACAGTCACCTAATTTGCTTAACCGATAATTTTCTTAGAAATTTCTTTCCAATATTAGGGTGCGTCTTCCAACTTGCAGGGTCTTGTAAGCCGGAAAATACGGTATATATATATATATATATATATATATATATATATATATATATATATATATATATATATATATATAAGTGAGCATTTGTGTTAAAAAGTGCTCAATACACGTATAGATAAAAGAAAAATTTAATATGCAGATCTTTTAAATTTTAAAAATTATCAGATCAGTGAAACCAGCTACCTTGGTTTCAACCTATCGGTACCCTCCGGCGATATATATAGGTGTATTTCTGAAGTAATTTTTCAATTATACAAGTTTGGTTAAAGACGAATGGCAGTTCTTTGTTAATTTATTTTTATTTTTTCTGAAGTTCTAACCTCTTCCCTTGTTTTCGGTACAAAATGAACCAAAATAGAGAAAAAATTAAAATAAAATATCCTGAAAGTAATTTTTGTTGGAGTTTTGGGATACCCTGGTATACTAGTGAGCCAGCCAAAATGAGCTGACTCAATTTATAGTTCACCAATAGAAGTTATAACCAATCAAAAGACTCAAAATATTATATACGACGTGTATAAAGGTGGCTATGTTTTTTTCCGGAATATTCACTGCCAGCCTTTGATATCGAAGATTGAAGAATTAGGGATCAGCTGCTGGTGGTATTGGCGATATAGTCAGATTCAGTAGAGTGTTTGACTAGTGAGTGTTAATCTTTAACGTTTTTTCATTGAACAGATTACGTACTGCGCTGGATTCTATATTCATAGACTATGGTGAACATGGTCAACAATTTTGTCTGCCTGTAAGCAAACTTGAATATTCTTAATCACTCCGTGTTTATATGTTTTCAATCACATAAACTTTAATAATCCTGTGTGATCTCAATATCAAAATGATAATTTCCATTATCCCTAATTCGTTCATTGAAACTTGTGTATCACTTCCTCTCCCTCTCTCCCCCTCCACTCTCTCTCTCTCTCTCTCTCTCTCTCTCTCTCTTTCTCTCTCTTGCCTTGAGTTATCAGTGTAATTGCAATGACAGAGAAAGAAAGTGTGAAAGTTTGGAAAATGAAAAGACAAACAAATGCCTCATTAAAATTCCTTCACCATTAAATGAAGAATAACATCAACAAGCATTCAAAAACGAATTCGTGTCCCATACTTCGCCTTAGACGACCTCCTCGCTTAACATCACCCCCCCACCTCTTCTTCTCTCTTTCTCCACCCAACTCTTGTCTCTCTTCCTTGTTCCACGCACCTGTCCTCTGGCCTCATTATCGGCGTTAGTAAAGCGGACGCATCCTTAATTAAAAGAATGTGTCCAGCCTGTCTTCACTTCATCACACACCGGTCGTTACTTATTTGCTCACTACTTCATAATCGAAAATGACTCGCTCACCCCTTCTTGACAAGTCCTCAAATATCTAAAATCCTATCCTAATATATATATATATATAGTTCTAGTATATATATATATATATATATATATATATATATATATGTATGTATGTATGTACATATACAGGGTGGTCCAAAAGTCGGTGGACTGTATGTGGGATAGGTTTATGTATCGGGTATATTATTACAACTGAGTATCTTGATGAAACATTTCCTGAGAAATGGATTGGCCGAAGAGGTCCAATTGATTGGCCGTCACGTTCACCAGACTTGACCACAATGGATTTCTTCGTTTGGGGAGTACTCAAGGACAAAGTTTATAGTCGAAAACCAAAAAGTGTCGGTGATTTGAAAAATTACATAAAAGATGCATTTCAAGAAATTAATATCCAAAAATACTTGTGCAAAAAAGTTTGTCGAAGCGTTAGAGGTCGACTTCAAAGTTGTGTAAATTGTGATGGAAAACAGAACCTGCGTTGATAAAATTTAAGGTGTTTTTGTATTATTGTTCACAATAAAATTTAAGGGCTTTTGTATTATTGTTCACAATAAAAATTAAGGGCTTTTGTATTATTATTCACATTAAAATTTAAGGGCTTTTGTATTATTGTTCACAATAATATTTAAGGGCTTTTGTATTATTGTTCACAATAAAATTTAAGGGCTTTTGTATTATTGTTCACAATAATATTTAAGGGCTTTTGTATTATTGTTCACAATAAAATTTAAGGGCTTTTGTATTATTTTTCACAATAATATTTAAGGGCTTTTGTATTATTGTTCACAATAAAATTTAAGGCCTTTTGTATTATTGTTCACAATAATATTTAAGGGCTTTTGTATTATTGTTCACAATACAATTTAAGGGCTTTTGTATTATTGTTCACAATAATATTTAAGGGCTTTTGTATTATTGTTCACAATAATATTTAAGGGCTTTTGTATTATTGTTCACAATAAAATTTAAATAGGCTTTTGTATTATTGTTCACAATAATATTTAAGGGATTTTGTATTATTGTTCACAATAATATTTAAGGGCTTTTGTATTATTGTTCACAATAAAATTTAAGGGCTTTTGTATTATTGTTCACAATAATATTTAAGGGCTTTTGTTTTATTGTTCACAATAATATTTAAGGGCTTTTGTATTATTGTTGACAATAAAATTTAAGGCCTTTTGTATTATTGTTCACAATAATATTTAAGGGCTTTTGTATTATTGTTCACAATAAAATTTAAGGGCTTTTGTATTATTGTTCACAATAATATTTAAGGGCTTTTGTATTATTGTTCACAATAATATTTAAGGGATTTTGTATTATTGTTGACAATGAAATTTAAGGCCTTTTCTGTTATTGTTCACAATAATATTTAAGGGCTTTTGTATTATTGTTCACAATAAAATTTAAGGGCTTTTGTATTATTGTTCACAATAATATTTAAGGGCTTTTGTATTATTGTTCACAGTAAAATTTAAGGGCTTTTGTATTATTGTTCACAATAAAATTTAAGGGCTTTTGTATTATTGTTCACAATAATATTTAAGGGCTTTTGTATTATTGTTGACAATAAAATTTAATTGTCAATGTAATAATCGTGGTAGTAAATATAATTGTATTTACATGTAATCTCAAAATAAATGTAATTATTTACTGGCCATCTACTTTTGGACTACCCTGCAATATATATATATATATATATATATATATATATATATATATATATATATATATATATATATATTAAAAATGCTTAAACACTAATATTCCCTGGTTATAATTTATTACATTGGAATCGTAATTACGATCCAATTCATCAGACCTACAAATTTAAAAAAACAATTTAAAAAAAAATTTTCTGGTTCTTTTTGAATTGGTAGGTGTATTGAATTGGATTGTATTTACGATTCCAATGTAATAAATTATAACCATGGAATATTAGTGTTTAAGCCTCTTTATTATATTCTTACTCTCTCCTGGACATTGAGTTCTACCCTGCATTCTATACTCTTGGAAATTTGTATATATATATATATATATATATATATATATATATATATATATATATATATATATATATATATATATATACATATATATATACATATATATATATATATGTATATGTATGTATGTATGTATGTACGTATGTATATATATTTATATATTTTAGATATATATGTATATAACCACTAATATTATAAATATATATATATATATATATATATATATATATATATGTATATGAAGAAATATAGTCTTAAAGTTTGCTATATTTATAGGATAAAGTGCTCTAAGATCAGAGATAGAGCGTGTGTAAATATAAAAGTGAACATAGAAGTTAACACTTAGAGGCGACAGTCTGTTTCATGCTAGATGCAATCAGCGGGCCCGATGATTGCAGACTGTCGCCTCTAAGTGTTGACTTCTATGTTCACTTTTATATATATATATATATATATATATATATATATATATATATATATATATATATATATATATATATATATATATATATTACGAAACAGGAAAAGTTAATTGTTTACATTATTCGGACTATTGTCCTTATCTTTGTCGCCATATTTATTACAACATTTCGGCCGTTCAGTATCTGTCTATATTTCTGAGATGAGGTATTATGTACACTATTTACATTATTCGGACTATTGTCCTTATCTTTGTCGCCATATTTATTACAACGTTTCGGCCGTTCAGTATCTGTCTATATTTCTGAGATGATGTATTATGTACACTATTTTCATTATTCGGACTAATGTCCTCATCTTTGTCGCCATATTTATGACAACGTTTCGGTTGGACGCTCCGGCCTTCTTCAGGTGGTTGGAATGTCGAACTGAACCCTTTATTTCGCTCACTGGGGTAGACTGTTCTAGTTCCACGTGCCATGTTTAATGAATGTCAGTTATCAGTTATCTCCTGTTAATTCCCCTCTGAAAGTTCTCCACTGCCTTAACAGGGTATTGAACTCCCGCTCTTTGTGTCCTGTCACTGGATCTAACTAACGCCTTTATCCACTTTATCCACTGTGCCATGTGTCCTTGAGACAGATACAGGAAAAGTTAAAAATAAATAAAAGTGAAATGGGGCAAGGACGCGTTTTCCAATGAGTTCAATTTAAACTATTCAACAAAATGTTTCTCAGAGGACTCGTCCGTAAGCTTAACATGCGCTAAGTAGAAGATTTTGCTGATGGCCGATTCAGAAAGAAAACTGAAAGGACTATTAGAGAAAATAGTTAATGAAAGGAAAAAGGAAAGACTAATCATTGACTGTAGGAAAACAGATTGCATGGTTGTCAAAGGAAACAAACCAAGTTACGTATCGGAAAGTCTCTGTTAAAAGTGATATCCAGATATGGCAAGGCTTAGATGTGACACAAGGCCGAAAGCATGAAGCATCCAATGAGGATCGACCTTACTACTCATCATCCGTAATTGTTCTATTGTTCTAACGAGCTTGCTAACCATTATACCACGTCGAGGTACCCGAGTTAGCCAGATATGTTTGGAAAATTTAATATAAACATCCGAATATGCATTGGACTAGCAAAAGATGCATTCAAAAATCTAAGCAAAGTATTAAGAAACAGGAAAATTTCGCTAGAAATAAAAATAGTATTGAACTACTATGTAATATCAATCCTCCGATATGATAGTAAATGCTGAACAATTTTTTCACAGGGAGGAGATTTGAGGTAACAGAGACGTGGTTCAACAGAAGGATGATGAGAATTCCATGGACGGAGCGTATATGGAACAAAGAAGTCGTACGGAAAAAGAAAACAAAAACGTGACTTCTACCAGACAACTGAAATTCCTTAGACATATAATAAGAAAAAAGGCTTGGAAAATTTGACACTCACAGTACATAGTGAAGCTAAGAGGTACAATGGGGGCGCAGCGGGTCACCTATCTGACCTGTTAATTTGAATGTATTACGGAAAGGGGTCTGGAATGGCAAAACGCTACTAAGAGGTTGTTTCTTCTGCATAGGGAGACGCAGGTCACATTTTCTTTATTAGGCTTCTTTTATTACTTTTTCTCGGGTGTGCCGGTCGATAGACACATTTAATAGGCCCTGAAAAAATAGTTAATAAGTTGAATTCGTCTAAGAATAGATAAATATTTGTAGGGTTTTTCGCTGTGACGTAGAAATTATTAAACTAGTCTCGCAAGGCATTGCTACTTTACGAATTTCGATCCAAACAAAGGGGTGTCTACTCAAACACGAGTATCCACTAAAAATAACGTTTGAAATAATAAGTCGGATTTTAAATAAATCCATTAATAACTATGACATTCGACACATACGCAAATACGCGCGGGCGAACATGAGCAGGCGCATGCACACGCCCACGCATACATATGTACGCGTGAGCCTACACTCACACAATGAAAGAAGAAGAAGAAGAAGAAGAAGAAGAAGAAGAAGAAGAAGAAGAAGAAGAAGAAGAAGAAGGGAAAAAATCAACCTTGCACCAAGAAAAAGGTCATAAATCATTTTTCAACGAGATATAAAAGAAAAACGAGAAAATAAAATGTTAATAGTTGACGAGTGGACGCAGCGATTACTGGAGGGTCCGTCTACGTCTTGTATTAATCCTATATATATATATATATATATATATATATATATATATATATATATATATATATATATATAAGGCAGGATGTGTGTGTGTGTGTGTGTGTGTGTGTGTGTGTGTATGTGTGTGTAACGAATGCACGGTCGCAATTTTCGACGGATATGCACCAAAATTTACATGCACATGCCCCAAGTTAGTGGTAAGGCCAAGACCGACTTTGCATTTCCCAACTCCCATCGATAGTGGAAATAATCGATTTTTTCATCATTCTACGGCAGTTTTCATGTAATTTTCGGCCATTTTCTACTGGCCAGAGTGAGAGCCTATACCTGGCTGCCACGAATAGCCAGGAAGATTCTATTGGCCAGCGTGAGAGCCAACAGCTGACTGACAATGAATGTTAACTAGCATGCTAGCATGCAAAAAAAATCGATAGCTGCATTCATCACAAGTGGGAAAAATTTAAATCTGCATGGCACTTTACTCCAATTGGCTCATTCGCTTGCTTAAACTCAACGTTGATTCTCATTCCGCAGAACTGGGTTGGGTGTGAAAAAATATTTGTTGTTAACATACTTTTTTCATTCGGTATTTCCAGTTACGAGTCCTTTTTTAAAGCTGATCGTTTTGTGTTCATTTTGTTTAGTTCTATTTTCGTAACAGATTTAATGTTTAGTATAGAGCTTAGAAAAAATTCGTAGTGTGAGATAGACAAGAAGTAAGGCATGTAGCAACATCAGCACGGCAAAGGGCACTCCTTTAAAGGCAAGGAAGGGCAAAAATATTTTAAGTCAAGTGATAGCGATTGCTGTATGAGTCGTACGATTTTTGAATCAAGACGGGCAACGCTAGTATATATATATATATATATATATATATATATATATATATATATATATATATATATATATATGTGCGTGTGTGTGTGTGTGCATGTATGTATGTATTAATCATATATATATATATATATATATATATATATATAATGACCGCCATAAATAAACAAAATTCATTTTTAATGCCAGTCATGATAACAAAAAGAAAAAAAATGTAGTTTCGACGGCATCATATATAGGCAAATTGATGGTGTTTCACTGGGTTCCCCTTTGGGACCCATTTTAGCTAACATTGTAGGATTCCATGAAGAGGGTGTATTATCTAAATTTAATAGACCTGATGTTTACTTCCGTTATGTGGATGACACTTTTTATCTCTTCAATAACGAGACTGAAGCGGACTTTTTTCTTTCGTCACTGAACAATATTCATCCAGCTCTTAAATTTACACAAGAAAAGGAAATTAATTCTTCCCTTCCCTTTCTTGAATGTTTTGGTTAGTAGAACTTCTCCGGGTTTTCTTACTTCTGTTTATTGAAAACTGACATTTACCGATTTGTATACCCGTTGGGATTCTTTGTACCGTAAAACGTAAAATAAATTTAATTACTCATCGGGACTTAATCATCTGCTCTAAAACCAAATTGGATGATGAACTTAAGTTTATTATTACCACACTCTGCAACAATGTCTATCCGTTGGGCATTGTTCAATCGGTAATTAAGAATAAAATTTCAGAATTCAATAAAGTTAAACCGGCTACAGTGCAAAGATGTCCTGCATACCTGTGCCTTCCTTGGCTAGTTAGCATCAGTGATAGATATGCTAAGCGAGTTTCTTTAGCAGTTCGATATTGTTACTTTGCTGCTAACACTCGTCTTGTTTTTTTCTGCCACATCTGTCCTTCTATCCACGCGGAAATATGTTCTTCGTCCTCATCATAATAGCTGTTTGATTTATTCATTTAAATGTAGTTGTGGTTGGCACTACAATGGAAGACTGTATATCATAATAAAACACCATATCCCAACAAAAATCCGAAACTTCAAGATATTCTGACCAACATATACGGGTCTTCTATCGCGAATCACCCAATAAATAATCATAACTGTGCCGCTAATTTTAGTGTGGATGCGTTTTCGGTCCTCAGTCAGTCCCACTCAAAATACCACTTAAGAACATTGGAGGCCATATATATTTCTTCCTTGAAATCTTCTTTATGTAAACAGAATGATTTTGTCGTGGGCCTCCAATTAAATTCCATTTACGAATTTTTCTCCCACCCCCAAATAGATTCTCCATCATTCTATTGATGATTATAGCTTTATTAACCTCGATTTAGTTCTGTTGAGCGAGGTTCGAAACCGGTTAGCTACCTGTTTTTCATTTTCTTTTTAATTGTTAGCGTGATTGGCAATAAAAATTTTGTCTATTTATGGCGGTCATTAGGTTTTGAAGCGCCAATAAAATATTCAAATATATATTTAAATGTTATCTGTTACTCCATTACACGTGACACGTATCTAACCAATAGGAAATGGCCAGACGCAACATACCATTAATCAACTTCTCTTTGCTTTTTATCATTTTTTTCTCATTTCTATCTTCATCTCTGACAAAGCTTTCATAAAGTGAAACATGTTAGATTGAGATCTGTTTCCTAATTGTTCGTTATCCTATCATTTTGTCGGTTTCTTTTTCATACTCGATCTGTACTTGTAATTGTATGTATATGTAATCTAAAAATAAATGTAATTATTTACTGGCCATCTACTTTTGGACCACCCTGCATATATATATATATATATATATATATATATATATATATATATATATATATATATATATATATATATATATATATATATATATATTAAAAATGCTTAAACACTAATATTCCCTGGTTATAATTTATTACATTGGAATCGTAATTACGATCCAATTCATCAGACCTACAAATTTAAAAAAACAATTTAAAAAAAAATTTTCTGGTTCTTTTTTAATTGGTAGGTGTGATGAATTGGATTGTATTTACGATTCCAATGTAATAAATTATAACCATGGAATATTAGTGTTTAAGCCTCTTTATTATATTCTTACTCTCTCCTGGACATTGAATTCTACCCTGGATTCTATACTCTTGGAAATTTGTATATATATATATATATATACATATATATATATATATGTATATGTATGTATGTATGTATGTATGTATATATATTTATATATTTTAGATATATATGTATATATGTGTATATTAACCACTAATATTATCAATATATATATATATATATATATATATATATATATATATATATATATATATATATATATATATATATGATGAAAAGATTTTACAAATTTTAAAAAATTACATCCCATGCTTGCGTCTACTAGATCCCATGCAGAGACTGCAACTTGAGATAAATGGGGGAAACAGGTAGGTCCGTAAAATCTCGTGTTTCTGAACATAAACGAGATATTCGCCTCGGTAATTTAAGTAGTGCTTTGTTTGTACACTTAGCTAAATCTGATCATAATTTCGATTTCGACTCTGTGAAGATTTAAAAATATATCCATAATAAAAACCTTAGACGGATTTATGAGTCAGGCATAATATCCACTTCACGTACGGTAAATACTAGACCCGGCTTCTTTAACATCTCCCCGTTCCTGGCAAGATTAATGCTTGACAAACGTACTGATAAGCTCTAGATTCAAATAGAATTGCTCTTTTCCACTTAAGATAAAATCTCTTTCTTGGGAACGCGTTTTCGCAGCATCGCCCGCGCGACGCCAACGTGACCGAATCCAAAAAAGGGAACGCTGACTTTAGAATTTCAGTTTTTCTGTTTCTGAAAAGTCTTGTGTCTATCGTCTCTTCATATAGACTTAAATATAAATATGTCTCCAATAACCATGTCCTGAAGATGGTCTACTAGACCGAAACGTCTGACGTCGACAGTAAAACAAAATTAAAACAGTAAACTTCCACAGTCGGATTTTGCTTTGTCTTTTCCATATTTTTTCATCATAACGTCGGATCTACATCCACATATTTGCTTACATATATATATATATATGTGTGTGTGTGTGTGTGTGTGTGTGTGTGTGTGTGTGTGTGTGTGTGTGTGTGTATGTGTGTGGAGAGAGAGGGAGAAAGGGGGAGATAAAGAGAGAGTGTTCTGCAAAAGTAAGAGAACCTCTAAGAAAATATTCTTAAAATTTCTCTCTGTTTTTCCAGATAATCCACAAATTTTAATTAAACTATATACTCATTAAGAAAACACTTTATTAGAGGAGTTACAACGACTTTTGAAAGATTTTTATCGAGTTTTAATAAAAAATATTAATTAAAAATTAACAATTTTTCTAATATTACCTTAGGGGTTTCACTTACATTTGCGCAGCACTGTATATATAAGCGGCAACAGTCTGTTTCATGCTTGGACGCAATCTTCAGGCAGTTTAGTGTTGACTTCACTGTCCACTTTTATACTTACATATACTCTATCTCTGTTATTACACACTTTTACCCATAAATATAGTATACATTAAAACTATATTTTATGATATATATATATATATATATATATATATATATATATATATATATATATATATATATATATCTTTTGAAAAATAAAAGAATATTAAAAAATTAAAATTTTCAGGTTGTATATTAATTTATTTTTGTTTTTTTGTTTTATTATTTCAATTAAGTTCCTCGACTAGTTTCGGTCAGCATGGCCATCATCAGGTGAAAATAAATCCCTGCTTGTTAGTAGCAGTTAACTAAAGATGTGAATGCTTGTTTCTGAAGAAAGTGAACTTTATCTGTAGTTTTCATTTGTTTTTTATCGTTAATTTTGCTCAGTCCTTGTGTTGGTCAAACGGCCTCTTTTAAGTTGTTTTTTCAGATAGAGGATGGCTCGAAGAATTCCCTCCTCGATCATTTTCACAGTTTTATTGGTTACTGAGAATGGGATGTGTGTGCTAAGTGTATATATAATATATATATATATATATATATATATATATATATATATATATATATATATATATATATATATATATATATATATATATATATGAAAGATTTACTTTCAATTTAGATACTTATCCCCAATGGTTTCACACGTTAAATTTATTAATTATTAATAGTTAATTCTTGATTAGTTTGCATCTTTTTATCAGATATTTCTTGGTCGAATATCTTCCGATTGTTCAAGTTTCTTGAAAGTTGAAGAAAAAGACTAAGTCAGAATTACTATTGAAAATGACTCATCATGAAATTCAAATTCAAAATCATTTGGTTGAAGAATCCTATTTTGAAATATTTTATCAATATTTAGAACGCATCAAAATTATGAAATATTTAAAGAAACAAACTTATTACGCTAGAAGTAAATCGAAAATAATACTTGCATCGTTATTTTTAATTCGATCACAAAGATTTATTGATAGTTAAAGATCCTGCCTTAAAATATGGCACAAAGCTCCAAGCGTAGAGCTAGTGTAGATTGAAATTCATCAAGTCGTAAAAATGTCTGCGAGTCTAGTTTAATAACGTCTATGGCACGACGAAAAACTTCATAAATATTTACATTCTTAGACTTCATAAAAAAATTCGACTTATTACATATTTTTCAGGATCTATGAAATTTATTTACTTATACATTAAAATATCTCGGTTTTACAAGTAGGTCAATTGCCTACATGGAAAGGTTTTGATACCTGCTCAGCGACTTTAACTCGAGCCAGTCCTGGTTAACACCAGCATGGCAAATTAAAAAGCCAATGTCAGACTCGGCAAACATCCCTGTTGTTCACTCATGATTAGCTATAATTTCCTGTTCAATCACCGTGCATCGTCTGGGATCGTTGAGGCGCGAGTGGACTGCGAATTGAACAAATAAGTTCTTTAAGTTCAGCCCAAGATTTTCCAGTTATAAGAGCCCACCCTGTAGATGACAAGTACATGTCAATTCTTCAAAACACCCACTTGAAGCACGCTCTGGTGATGATGTGGTTAACGAAGTTACAAGTCTAACAACATCCGTCACTTCTAATTTACGGCTAAAATCTTCTGGTTGTCCTAATTTCGTTTCTCGCTGTGAACAGACCAGAGAGAATGATTAAGTTCTATTTGCTTCATGGCGCTCTAGTTGTCTGTTTGTGTCTGTAGGAACAACTCAGCGGTTTCACATAAGACTGGAGACCGTGGGTTCTAAACTTCAGTCTGAAATGTACTTTTTTTTCTAATTATTTCAATCCAAGCAAAGCGATAAGAACTACTAAAATGTTGGTGTAACTAACAATGAATGGATGAATGAAATAGAATAGGAAAATCAAAAGAACAACTTTCAAAGCGACAGAAGATGACGATCAACGATGCATTTAATTTTTTAACATTGCAGTTAACCGGAAAACAAGAAGCCAGAAAAAAGATCCACAGGCAAGAAGTGCGAGAGAAGAAATTATTCAAATAGAACCTACGGTTAAATCTAGCCATTTCAAAAGTGAAATTATGAGATCTAGTTGTAGAGGTACCAAAGAAGAAACTTCATCAGATTAAATACCCATAAAATATTTATAGAAAAGGCACATGAAAGCTACGTTACGACGGTGGGCAAATGATTGAAGCCAATACGGCAGGTTAGGGCTGATAATTTTGTAAACTTCTTTGGATTTTGTCAAGAATTACTAGATATATATCAGAAGCACAAGACCAGATGTGGCAGCAATATTCGACGCACGTACGAATGACAAATTTATAAATATACAAGATGGATTCTGAATACTGTCAAGCAAATTCAGTTTTCCTTCTGCTAGATTGGTTGCCACCCAAGGCTATAGAACCCAGTCTGTTCTACTATTTACTCATAGCCGGAGAGAGAAAAGTTAAATTAATACCTTCCCTACTGGTATTAGCACGTAAGTGAACTGGAATCGAACTCGGCTCTGCTGCTCCCACAATCCGAGCCGTAATCCATTACGCTACTGAGTCTCTTCAAAGCAAGAAGTAGTGTTAAATTTCAATCCGAAAGATGATTTCCTCCAAATGTTGATTATAATGTTTCTTACTTGCAAATACAATAACCGGCTTTTTTTTTTTTTTTTTTTGGTTTGCATCTGCAATTATTCTTGAATATTTTTGTACATTTATAATACCAAATTTTTAAATTTTACAGATGCATGAATTTACTGACGATGATGAAATGTGCAAAGACTTACTAGCAGGCTCCCTGTTTTACAGGTGGTCCCCCCCTGCACCATGTACATAAAAAAAAAATCACTGGTAATGGGTCTGTAGCATAAGGATGTTTCAAGTAAAGGCCAAATAAATCAGAAATTGACATTGGAGTTCTTACCTGAGATGTAAAAACAAATAGCAGGAGCCTGAGGCAAACCTTCTAAAATATTAGAATCCCCATAGATAGATAGATAGATAGATAGATAGATGTGAGTATACTGAGATAGACAGATGTGAGTAGATAGATAGAGAGAGAGAGAGAGTTTTTAACTTAATCATTTCAAGAGAATCATGTGAGGAGAGATAAAAAATGGCATAAAGGAACAGGATTCAGGAAAATGGCGATTGAAGTTGCTTTTAAATTTTTATAGATGGATATATTTAAGTAAATTTGGAACATGTTAGAACCAATTGAATGTGGAAAAAATTATTTAAGTGTTTCGCTACTTTATATGTGCATTTTGAAAGAAAAATCTAAAAACTTTAAGGGAAAGTCGTTACCATGGCAACCCTGCTATACAAAGCGTTACGGTCAATTTAAGTTTATGTAGCAGGACTCCTTTGGCAACTATTTTTTCTTAGACTTTTCAATTTGTGAAGCACAAATGAAAACTCTCCTAAAGTAGCGAAACGCAAACAGTTAAAAAAAATCAAAAAGAAGCCCAGCCTCCATTTGGTTTTCATATGTTCCATTTTCACTTTGCCCGACTTTTCAAGTCTTTTTTCATAGATTAGTAAATCATTTCCTAAGAAGGAGATAGGTTTGCTTATCATTCGCTTTACACTCCTTCCCCGTCTTTGAAGAGGAATAGAAGCTTATCCATTGTTTCCTATTTAGAATTGGGTTTCAGGTTCTTCGAAAGTCTTCTTCTCTTTCACTCCCAGTAACTCCCCTGCGTCTTGGTGGCATTATCGCCTTACTTGATGTGAAATGATTTTAAAGAAAGGTATGTGACTGCATATTCTTGAACAGGACATGCAAATAGAACATTTATTAAAACTTTCTTTTTTTTTACTTTAGTTCACCCAAAACAAGGCCCAAGTGTCATTCAAGGTAGAGGATTACTGAGTGACATTCTAAGGGAAAGGAGGGGAGTAAATGTATCGGTTGACTGAAGGCGACCAATATTGTAGTTGATAGGGAATCATTCTCTCGGGAGCTTGCTTAGCTTTTGGAAGGCATATTTCGCTATCCCAATAACACGATAATAAAATAATAGAAATAAAAAGGATTTTCTCCTCCTTCTTCTTCTATGTGACATGTCCCTTCTGGACGTTGGCGATCATGACTCTCCACAATTTCCTGTCCTTTATAGCTCTTAATAAATTTTGTCTTTTTACTATATCTCCCAAACCCTACTACGCCATCCATTTATACAAACTCTTCAGGTAGGTTAAGCATTGTTTTGCTCTGTACTTCATTTTAAAAAAATGTTTGTGCGAAAAAATTAGTTATTTTCGCTTCTAAACTATTCCATATGTCAGACACTTTTTTGTGTCGGAATTTCTGGGCATGAGGAGTTATCATAATATATATATATATATATATATATATGCAGAAATATAGTCTTAAAGTGTGCTATATTTATGGGGTAAAGTGCTCAATATCAGAGATAGAGCGTGTGTAAATATAAAAGTGGACATGGAAGTCAGCACTTAGAGGCGACAGTCTGTTTCATGCTAGGGCAATCGTCAGGCGACTAGTGCTGTTATTTTTCTCGGCTATTTATATAAGGGTCAGTGGTGCATTATGGGTAGTCTATTTTGGCGGTTACTTTTACCGGAAGTGGCTTATTTGTTTATTTATTTATGTCAAATTGTTTTGCTTGTTTTTTGTTTGTTTTTTTTTATTTTTATTTTTATTTTTTATCTTATATATTTATTTATTTATTCTTTTATTTTGATCGGTGTTTTTGGTTAACGTAGTAAAAATTTGTTTATATAGCTTATTGTTGGTAGTCTATAATGGCCGTCATTACCGGAAATCGCTTGTTCGCTTATTTATTTGGGTCAAATTGTTTTGCTTGTTTTTATTTATTTTCATTTTTATTTTTTATCTTATATATTTGTTTATTCGTCATTGATTAAATCTGCTTGTTGAATTTGTGGTTTTTTCTGACTATTATTTAGGTGGGAACAGTTTTTAATTCATCTATTTAGGTTGGTTATCTTTATTTGTTTTTGTTTTGTTTTGTTTTTTAAACGGCTAGTTTATCGTAATCGGTTGTTAGTTTATATATTTGGATGTGTTTAGATCGATTTATTATACTTGTTGTTATTTATTTGTTACACTATATCTTTTTGGCTTTCGGTTTTTAAGTAACGTAGTATATTATCTTTTATTAATGTTTTTTTTTGTTTTTTTATTATTATTTTTATTTGTATAACAGTTATAACTTTCATCCGTTCTTTTGTTTTGATTTTATTTCGTATATTCTAACAGGTGTGGTTTTATGATTTGTTTGGAGTAATTTATTTTGCTTATTTTATTGTTGTTTGTTTATATATTTATTTATTTTTCTATTTTAAGTTACGTAGTAAAAATTTGTTTTCATGTCTACATTTTGAGATTAGCTCGGATCTTTTATTTAATAATTTATTTTCATCTGGGAAGGTAATGATAGCTATTTTTTCCTCCAAGCAAAGTTTGCAGGTTTTTGATAGGTTGTTGTAGGCTGATGATTTTTTCCTTATTTTCCAAGATATTTTTGGTGTGGTGTGTGTTTTGTTTTTTATTTCCCAGATATACTTAGAAAGCATTGTGCTGTTCGCATATTTACTATTTGTGAAAGACATTTTGTGTACATAATTTCTTTGTTTCCATGGTCCTTCGGTTACTCCTATATATACTTTTTCTTCATTATCTGCTGATTTTGTCGTGGCTTGGTAGATTACGTTGTTTTGTAAGCAATTACCGTTTAAGGGACATTCGTTTTTTATTCTGCAGTTGCACGTGGGTTTAATTTGTTCGTGTGGTTTGTTAATAATTTTTCTGTTGTGCTTTTTTATTATTTGTGCCATGTTCTCGGTGCAACTGTAGCTGATTTTTACTGTGTTTTTGTTGAATATTTTGTGTAGGGTGCTTGATTCCGGGAAGTGTTTGTGTAAAAGCTTGAAGAATATTTTTCCTATGTTTGTTTTTACGTTTTTGCTGTACGGTGGGTTGAACCATATGATATTTCTTTTTCTGTTGGTCTTTTTTGTGTTCTGTGGTGAGTATGTGAGTGTTGCTGGGAATCCGCTATCTTTTAGGGCTGTTTCGTAGTCTTTCTTGGCCTTGTTAAATATAGATTCATCGGAAGAATTGTCGGAAAGCCTGCGGTTAATCGATTTAGGTATCTGTTTGATTATAGAAGGCGGGTGGTTGGAGTATATATGTATGTACTGTGGTTTATCATTCGGTTTTCTGTATGGTTTGTGTGTGCCTTTTCTTAGGTTGAAGGTGACATCTAGAAAATCTACTTCGTTTAGGTTAGTTTTTATATCTATCTCGAATCCGTTATTTTTGAAAATTTTAATTATTGCTTTTCTAGTTTTATCAGTCTTTTGTTTGTTGCAGTTTCTTAAGATTATGAGACCGTCATCTCTGTAGAGCCCTGTGTCATTTCTATCTATTATTTTGCTTAGTTCGTGTAGTAAGTAAATGCCTACGATTTCGCATGTCTCTGCACCGTCAAAGCTTCCCATTGTAGTGTCAAATATCCCATCTTTCTTTATCCATGCTTCTTCATGGTGAAATAATAATGATTTACGTGAGTGCTTAATGATGTCGATTTCGTTTGGTTTTATTATTATTTGTTCCTGAGCTAAGTTGATGGCCTTATCTAGTGTACGTTCTGTTATGGATGGGTAAAATTCTTTTATGTCTAATTGTAGGAAGTGGCAATTTTGTTTGTTATTTATGCTGTTGAACCAGTCAATGGTTGTTTTTGTGTTTTTCCACTGGTTTACTCCTAACTTCTTCCTAAGTTCAGAATTAATTCTTTCTAGTATTGTTTTACTTATTTTACCTAGTTCGCTTTTGGCTGGGTTTATGAGTCTGCATGCAGGGTTGGTTTTGAAATTTTCCTTGTGGTCTTTTAGTGTGATAAAGGCTTGCGTCTTGCTCATGCAACTTATTCGGTCATCTAGGTCTAATTTTTGAGCGATTGCTTTAGCTTCTTTATTTATATCGTGTTCTATTGTTTTGGGTGCCTTTTTGTATGTTTTGGTTATGTTGTTCTTTAGTAATTTATTGTGCGTAGGAGGGGTTAGTTTGTATAAATTTCTTGTTTTGTCGGCTGCGATAAATACATTTACTGAACTGTTTATTTTAGTTATATCTTCTTTTAGCTTTTTTTGGAATGCATCTTGTTTTTTATGGAATTTTATGTTTCTAACTAGGTCAGTTAAGTCCTTCTCGAAGTCATCTAATTCTTTTTGTTGCGGGGGACATTTTCTTGTTTTGAACCCGTATTTTTCCTTGAGTGTATTATTATTATTGTGAAGATCTTGGTTTAAAAAATGTGCTTTCCATCTCATTCTTTTTATGAAACTTTCTGTTTTTTCAAATAATTTTAGTTTATATATGTAAGGGGAAGGGGTGGGTATGTTTTTTAGTGAGTAGTCGAGGCTAAATTTTTCTATGTCCATGTTGTGTTATAAATGTAGCGAAAGTGCTCTACTGATAATCAGGAGCTGAATATGCAGAAATATAGTCTTAAAGTGTGCTATATTTATGGGGTAAAGTGCTCAATATCAGAGATAGAGCGTGTGTAAATATAAAAGTGGACATGGAAGTCAGCACTTAGAGGCGACAGTCTGTTTCATGCTAGGGCAATCGTCAGGCGACTAGTGCTGTTATTTTTCTCGGCTATTTATATAAGGGTCAGTGGTGCATTATGGGTAGTCTATTTTGGCGGTTACTTTTACCGGAAGTGGCTTATTTGTTTATTTATTTATGTCAAATTGTTTTGCTTGTTTTTTGTTTGTTTTTTTTTATTTTTATTTTTATTTTTTATCTTATATATTTATTTATTTATTCTTTTATTTTGATCGGTGTTTTTGGTTAACGTAGTAAAAATTTGTTTATATAGCTTATTGTTGGTAGTCTATAATGGCCGTCATTACCGGAAATCGCTTGTTCGCTTATTTATTTGGGTCAAATTGTTTTGCTTGTTTTTATTTATTTTCATTTTTATTTTTTATCTTATATATTTGTTTATTCGTCATTGATTAAATCTGCTTGTTGAATTTGTGGTTTTTTCTGACTATTATTTAGGTGGGAACAGTTTTTAATTCATCTATTTAGGTTGGTTATCTTTATTTGTTTTTGTTTTGTTTTGTTTTTTAAACGGCTAGTTTATCGTAATCGGTTGTTAGTTTATATATTTGGATGTGTTTAGATCGATTTATTATACTTGTTGTTATTTATTTGTTACACTATATCTTTTTGGCTTTCGGTTTTTAAGTAACGTAGTATATTATCTTTTATTAATGTTTTTTTTTGTTTTTTTATTATTATTTTTATTTGTATAACAGTTATAACTTTCATCCGTTCTTTTGTTTTGATTTTATTTCGTATATTCTAACAGGTGTGGTTTTATGATTTGTTTGGAGTAATTTATTTTGCTTATTTTATTGTTGTTTGTTTATATATTTATTTATTTTTCTATTTTAAGTTACGACAAAATCAGCAGATAATGAAGAAAAAGTATATATAGGAGTAACCGAAGGACCATGGAAACAAAGAAATTATGTACACAAAATGTCTTTCACAAATAGTAAATATGCGAACAGCACAATGCTTTCTAAGTATATCTGGGAAATAAAAAACAAAACACACACCACACCAAAAATATCTTGGAAAATAAGGAAAAAATCATCAGCCTACAACAACCTATCAAAAACCTGCAAACTTTGCTTGGAGGAAAAAATAGCTATCATTACCTTCCCAGATGAAAATAAATTATTAAATAAAAGATCCGAGCTAATCTCAAAATGTAGACATGAAAACAAATTTTTACTACGTAACTTAAAATAGAAAAATAAATAAATATATAAACAAACAACAATAAAATAAGCAAAATAAATTACTCCAAACAAATCATAAAACCACACCTGTTAGAATATACGAAATAAAATCAAAACAAAAGAACGGATGAAAGTTATAACTGTTATACAAATAAAAATAATAATAAAAAAACAAAAAAAAAACATTAATAAAAGATAATATACTACGTTACTTAAAAACCGAAAGCCAAAAAGATATAGTGTAACAAATAAATAACAACAAGTATAATAAATCGATCTAAACACATCCAAATATATAAACTAACAACCGATTACGATAAACTAGCCGTTTAAAAAACAAAACAAAACAAAAACAAATAAAGATAACCAACCTAAATAGATGAATTAAAAACTGTTCCCACCTAAATAATAGTCAGAAAAAACCACAAATTCAACAAGCAGATTTAATCAATGACGAATAAACAAATATATAAGATAAAAAATAAAAATGAAAATAAATAAAAACAAGCAAAACAATTTGACCCAAATAAATAAGCGAACAAGCGATTTCCGGTAATGACGGCCATTATAGACTACCAACAATAAGCTATATAAACAAATTTTTACTACGTTAACCAAAAACACCGATCAAAATAAAAGAATAAATAAATAAATATATAAGATAAAAAATAAAAATAAAAATAAAAAAAACAAACAAAAAACAAGCAAAACAATTTGACATAAATAAATAAACAAATAAGCCACTTCCGGTAAAAGTAACCGCCAAAATAGACTACCCATAATGCACCACTGACCCTTATATAAATAGCCGAGAAAAATAACAGCACTAGTCGCCTGACGATTGCCCTAGCATGAAACAGACTGTCGCCTCTAAGTGCTGACTTCCATGTCCACTTTTATATTTACACACGCTCTATCTCTGATATTGAGCACTTTACCCCATAAATATAGCACACTTTAAGACTATATTTCTGCATATTCAGCTCCTGATTATCAGTAGAGCACTTTCGCTACATTTATAACACAACATGGACATAGAAAAATTTAGCCTCGACTACTCACTAAAAAACATACCCACCCCTTCCCCTTACATATATAAACTAAAATTATTTGAAAAAACAGAAAGTTTCATAAAAAGAATGAGATGGAAAGCACATTTTTTAAACCAAGATCTTCACAATAATAATAATACACTCAAGGAAAAATACGGGTTCAAAACAAGAAAATGTCCCCCGCAACAAAAAGAATTAGATGACTTCGAGAAGGACTTAACTGACCTAGTTAGAAACATAAAATTCCATAAAAAACAAGATGCATTCCAAAAAAAGCTAAAAGAAGATATAACTAAAATAAACAGTTCAGTAAATGTATTTATCGCAGCCGACAAAACAAGAAATTTATACAAACTAACCCCTCCTACGCACAATAAATTACTAAAGAACAACATAACCAAAACATACAAAAAGGCACCCAAAACAATAGAACACGATATAAATAAAGAAGCTAAAGCAATCGCTCAAAAATTAGACCTAGATGACCGAATAAGTTGCATGAGCAAGACGCAAGCCTTTATCACACTAAAAGACCACAAGGAAAATTTCAAAACCAACCCTGCATGCAGACTCATAAACCCAGCCAAAAGCGAACTAGGTAAAATAAGTAAAACAATACTAGAAAGAATTAATTCTGAACTTAGGAAGAAGTTAGGAGTAAACCAGTGGAAAAACACAAAAACAACCATTGACTGGTTCAACAGCATAAATAACAAACAAAATTGCCACTTCCTACAATTAGACATAAAAGAATTTTACCCATCCATAACAGAACGTACACTAGATAAGGCCATCAACTTAGCTCAGGAACAAATAATAATAAAACCAAACGAAATCGACATCATTAAGCACTCACGTAAATCATTATTATTTCACCATGAAGAAGCATGGATAAAGAAAGATGGGATATTTGACACTACAATGGGAAGCTTTGACGGTGCAGAGACATGCGAAATCGTAGGCATTTACTTACTACACGAACTAAGCAAAATAATAGATAGAAATGACACAGGGCTCTACAGAGATGACGGTCTCATAATCTTAAGAAACTGCAACAAACAAAAGACTGATAAAACTAGAAAAGCAATAATTAAAATTTTCAAAAATAACGGATTCGAGATAGATATAAAAACTAACCTAAACGAAGTAGATTTTCTAGATGTCACCTTCAACCTAAGAAAAGGCACACACAAACCATACAGAAAACCGAATGATAAACCACAGTACATACATATATACTCCAACCACCCGCCTTCTATAATCAAACAGATACCTAAATCGATTAACCGCAGGCTTTCCGACAATTCTTCCGATGAATCTATATTTAACAAGGCCAAGAAAGACTACGAAACAGCCCTAAAAGATAGCGGATTCCCAGCAACACTCACATACTCACCACAGAACACAAAAAAGACCAACAGAAAAAGAAATATCATATGGTTCAACCCACCGTACAGCAAAAACGTAAAAACAAACATAGGAAAAATATTCTTCAAGCTTTTACACAAACACTTCCCGGAATCAAGCACCCTACACAAAATATTCAACAAAAACACAGTAAAAATCAGCTACAGTTGCACCGAGAACATGGCACAAATAATAAAAAAGCACAACAGAAAAATTATTAACAAACCACACGAACAAATTAAACCCACGTGCAACTGCAGAATAAAAAACGAATGTCCCTTAAACGGTAATTGCTTACAAAACAACGTAATCTACCAAGCCACGACAAAATCAGCAGATAATGAAGAAAAAGTATATATAGGAGTAACCGAAGGACCATGGAAACAAAGAAATTATGTACACAAAATGTCTTTCACAAATAGTAAATATGCGAACAGCACAATGCTTTCTAAGTATATCTGGGAAATAAAAAACAAAACACACACCACACCAAAAATATCTTGGAAAATAAGGAAAAAATCATCAGCCTACAACAACCTATCAAAAACCTGCAAACTTTGCTTGGAGGAAAAAATAGCTATCATTACCTTCCCAGATGAAAATAAATTATTAAATAAAAGATCCGAGCTAATCTCAAAATGTAGACATGAAAACAAATTTTTACTACGTAACTTAAAATAGAAAAATAAATAAATATATAAACAAACAACAATAAAATAAGCAAAATAAATTACTCCAAACAAATCATAAAACCACACCTGTTAGAATATACGAAATAAAATCAAAACAAAAGAACGGATGAAAGTTATAACTGTTATACAAATAAAAATAATAATAAAAAAACAAAAAAAACATTAATAAAAGATAATATACTACGTTACTTAAAAACCGAAAGCCAAAAAGATATAGTGTAACAAATAAATAACAACAAGTATAATAAATCGATCTAAACACATCCAAATATATAAACTAACAACCGATTACGATAAACTAGCCGTTTAAAAAACAAAACAAAACAAAAACAAATAAAGATAACCAACCTAAATAGATGAATTAAAAACTGTTCCCACCTAAATAATAGTCAGAAAAAACCACAAATTCAACAAGCAGATTTAATCAATGACGAATAAACAAATATATAAGATAAAAAATAAAAATGAAAATAAATAAAAACAAGCAAAACAATTTGACCCAAATAAATAAGCGAACAAGCGATTTCCGGTAATGACGGCCATTATAGACTACCAACAATAAGCTATATAAACAAATTTTTACTACGTTAACCAAAAACACCGATCAAAATAAAAGAATAAATAAATAAATATATAAGATAAAAAATAAAAATAAAAATAAAAAAAAACAAACAAAAAACAAGCAAAACAATTTGACATAAATAAATAAACAAATAAGCCACTTCCGGTAAAAGTAACCGCCAAAATAGACTACCCATAATGCACCACTGACCCTTATATAAATAGCCGAGAAAAATAACAGCACTAGTCGCCTGACGATTGCCCTAGCATGAAACAGACTGTCGCCTCTAAGTGCTGACTTCCATGTCCACTTTTATATTTATATATATATATATATATATATATATATATATATAATTTCAGTCTATTGTCCTCATCTTTGTTGTTGTTATCACAACATTTCGGCCGTTGTACTCTCCGGTCTTCATCAGGTGTTCATCTAGCTTATTTCTTATTTCTTTTAGTACTGCTCAGTTATTATTCGCCTGTTTCCAAGAACGAATCTTGCCATAGGCGATTTGTCAGAAAGGAGAATTTTGAATTCTTAGAGTGCGACACTTTTGGAAAATACCCTAAAATCATATCGCTTGTTGATCCAAACCTTGTGAGTGAAATTGGGTAGACGGGACCATTCGGAACTTTTTTTTAATGGGAAGACAGAACTATTTTTTTCCATCTGAATTTCTGGGGATGAGGAGTTATCATTATTTACACGATTTACATTCGGATTATTGCCCTTCTCCAAAAAGTTGAGGCCAATATTTCGCATGTAAAAAATCAGCCACTTTACGTATCCATTTGTAAGCTTGTAAAATCTAAAACACTCTGTTGATACAGGCATCTCTCTTCTTATTACTATTTAGTTCGGAACATGGCACGCGGAGAACCACACCCATCCCATCAAAAATACGTGATAGGCACGGCCAGACATGTTCCTTAAAATGACTGCTAATGTTGCTCAGTGGCTTGGAGGGAGAATTGAGATGCGAAAACGAGCAGTAAACACGGAGAGAAAGGCGCTCGAGATAAGAACAGGTCTTGTGTGTCATTACACCATATCGGACCCGGTAAATTAATGTATTTGTCTAGTGCATGCTTACACGTGTCGAGTGGTATAATAATAAACAGTGCAAAATCCCAGACAGAAACAGCTTGTAACAAAACATTTCAGAAAAAAAAACATAATAGAGCCAAACAACAGCTATAAACAGTCCTCGGCTAACCCGGGCCGGTCGCTATCATTGCTTACTGCAAGTTTCAAGGGATGACGAAATTGTGAATGAGCTTTGGAAAGAATCCGTGTAGCCAACATTTTAAAATAAACTGGGTTTAATAAATAAGCAGTTTTGTTTAGTTGATAGGGAATTTTCGTTCGAAATTCCTGTCTGATCAGGCTTATAGCTGAAAATCTAAATCATTTTAATAAAGGAAAATGTTATTTGAACTAATGTCCTCATCTTTGTTGTTGCTATCACAGTGCGTGGACCGGACATTGTGTACTTGGACTCAGTGGAAACAGGGCGAGCAATAACTAAGCAGTACTAAAAAATAACAACACAGCATATCCCTAGACATGAGCAGTGGAATAAGATCTATCCATGTAAATTAAATAAAGTTAACCAGATAGATGTACAACTGATGAAGGCCTGATAAACAGTCGAAACGTTGTGTTAACACCCAAAATCGGGACAATAGTATGAATGTAAACAGTGTAAATAATTGTAACTCAGAAATTCAGATAGAAAAAGAGAAAATGCAAAATTATCTGCTAAAATTTAAATTCGGACATATACGATATACAGGTATACCTCACCCTATGTCGTTAATTGGTTCCAGAGGTAACGACTTAGGTCGAAAAAGGATGTAAGCCGAAATAACCACACTAAAACCGCAAATAAGTACACCCATTGCTTATTACATTATTTATTATATGTACATACAGTGCTCCGAATAAAATAATTAATTTCCACCTTATCTTCCAGCGATATAGCCTTACGTTTAGCATTAGCACTTGCACTGGGACTTTTCTTAGGAGCCGTGGACAAAAATGTAGTCTAAATCATAATGTAAACAAGACTGAATTCAAAATTCTAGCAGAGAACAACGAATGAGTGCCGCCTATTTGAAATAAGAATATCTGCTGAACATACTTTATTATGCTATTTTTTTGTTTTTGATGATTTTATTATATATATATATATATATATATATATATATATATATATATATATATATATATATATAACATTTTTAATATTTTTTAAATTTATTTAAATATAATTTTATATGTATTTATTGTTATTTTAGTGTTTTGACGTTTCTAATATTTTTAAAGATCGACGTAAACTCGAGTAAAACGACGTAAGACGAGTTTTATTTTTCCTTATAATATTTAAGAAAAACCGACGTATCTTCGAAAAGGACTTAACTCGAAACGACTTACGCCGAGATATCACTGAATTCTCAAGTCAAATTTACCACGATTACGACGGAATCGATTTGAGTTTGCTTATGTCAAGTTTTTTTTTTTTCATTATTCTTTCTCATTTGAAAATCTATTTGAGATCTCTGTTCATATCGATCGATTTCAATATCATTCTGTTCCCTTGTCTTTCTATCTCACTCCGTTGGGACCTCTACTGATCTCAGTCTGTTCATGTCTACTTATGAACATACAGTGATACTGTCTTCATACGTATCTCATTTATTTGATTTGTTTATCTTTGTTCGTTATGATTCTAGATCTGAATATTTCTAATAATTCCATCCACCCCCCCCCGTGTAAGGCGATAAAGCCACTAAGATGAAACGTGTTACTGAAAGTGACGTAAACTGAGAAAACTTTACTGAGGATAAAGGGCAACAAAAGAACAGGATTCAAGAAGACAAATAACGATTGACGAGGCTTTTAAATTTAAAACATTGTAATTGAGGGGTGTTATGGTCCAGGTTAGGGCCAAGGAAGAATAACACGAACACAAGAGTATAAATAACGAAATAATAATACAAGATGTGGAAGGTGTGAGTATGACTGTCAGTCTGGTTTGGAGTGAACTACTATCGGCTCGACTCGATTCGTCCCTCTCTCTTGAGAGGCGTAGTATACATAGCGTTAGGAAGTTCATTCTGTAGTTAGAGGTAAGGACCCATAACAAGAGGAAAGCAAGAAACTGGAAGAGAGTTCCACAAGTGCGAGAGAATAAACTATAAGAATAAAATTTACGGTTATATTTAATAACTCTAACTGTAAAATGAGACCTAGTTGCCAATCCAGTACTACGCATAAATTCATGAAGGCGAAGTAAGAGAGCTCAACAGAACAATTATTGTGAAAATATTTGTAGAAAAGTCACATGTAAGCTACGTTACGGCGGTGAGAAAGTGACTGAAGCCGAGTCGCCAATTCAGGACCGATAATATTGCAGATTCTCCTCCGGTTTTTGTCAAGAATTTTTAGATACATAACAGAAGCACCATCGTCTGGTTATTATAAAATGACTCATAATTTCCATATGTTTAAGTGATCTCGAAAACTCTTGAACTATCTTCATTGCTTGTATACAGACACCCTGAAGAAGAAAAAAACCAACATACTTGCATTTTGGGCTAAAATAGTTGTGCATTTTTAACCTGCGTCATTCGTCGATTTTTAACGCAGGTAAAAGCTAGGATGTCAAATACTGATTTTTAAGACAAGCATTGCCTTCTCGCATGAAAAATTGGCACAATACAAGCTTCTTAACCCTAGATTGCCTTTGAGCCGTATTCTAGCATTTTCGCCCCAGCCCCACAACTTCCGGCGTCTTACTCTCTGGATTGAGGTGTCTACTCGGTCCTAACCGAACTTAAGGGAGTGGCCATAGGTCTCCTGAGCATCCGTAGGTTATTCGACCAGTCCGCTGGTTTAATGCTGCTTCCTGCCCACGTTGTGATTTGTTTGATCCAGAAAGCAGAAGTGATGTCCGTCCATTCACGGTCGACTGAAGATGTAGACACGGCCGGGGAGTCTAAGAAATTTAGAATGCAGCAAAGAAAAAAAAATTAATATCAGCAGAAAGCCGGACAAACAACTATTCAATGGTTGAATTGTTAATGTCTTTTATATAGCAGAAAATAATAGTAGAGAAAAGAAACGGGTTACAGAAAAAAAAAGTATTTAACATAAAAACTCATACACTGGATTCTAGACAGAGAGAGAGAGAGGGAGAGAGAGAGAGAGAGAGTGTGTGTGTGTGTGTGTGTGTGTGTGTGTGTGTGTGTGTGTGTGTGTGTGTGTGTGTGTGTGATTAACTTGTTGTTAAATCGTCTCAGAACGATATATGACTCTTGCGATGGAGGGATAAAGATTTCTGTGCGCGGCTTAAAGTTATAGTGGCGTTCCTCCTCCCAACGCTTGCCCGGGCCAATTCTCTCTTCAATCTTCAAGAATTTTCTACAGTCTCCCTTTTTCAGCATAACTACGCGTTTATATAGATAAACCCGGCTGGTTATAACTGACCTACTACTTCGCACGCGATTATCACGGGGTTCTGGCTGCTTCAACCAAAATCATGTTAATTCCAAAGTTCCTTCTAGCTTACTCAGCTCTATTTCAATTTTTAATCGATAAAAATTATTTCGACAATTTTCCATTGTCTTCTGATGACCCAGATTCAATGGGTACAATTTCTGCCCTAGATCAGATTTCCCCATCAGTAAACAAAATGTTCTGATTTAATTTCTCTATTCAAATCTACTCCAATTTCAATAAAAAAAATATTCGTGTGTATGTGTGTGTTCCCCAGACTCTCTCTCCCTCTCTCTCTCTCCCTCTCTCTCTCCCTCTCTCTCTCCCTCTCTCTATCTCTCTCCCTCTCTCTCTCTCTCACTCTCTCTCTCTGTATTGAAGCATATTGAATATCAAGATCGGACTGCTTGGAGGATTTCGTCGCGAAAATCGGAGTAGGCTATTTCAGGCAAAATGAAGGACCTCGAAATGGGTAAGCTATCCGCACTTGAAGAATTGGCGCAACGCGATCTTCCTTCCCATAACTCCATTTGCTTTATTTTGTAGAAAGCAAAACTTACTAAATATTCAAATTTTACTAAAAAATAAAATTTAAATATTTGATATTAAAATATTCAAGTGTTCAGGTGATTTGTATTCATAATTTCAACAGTTCAGACCTTGAGAGTTAGGACACCCGTCATGCCATGTACACGGGATTGAATCATTCTAATTCCTTTTGTATCCATTGGTCAGAAAGA
>OZ038484.1:135905714-135981952 GCA_964036315.1 Acanthosepion esculentum | reverse complement strand
TAGTAGTAGTAGTAGCAGAAAAAGAAGAAGAAGAAGAAGAAGGAACAGCTGCGTGCATACTACTTAAAATGACGACAACATAGAAAGAGAAAGAAGAGGAAAACAAAAGAGGAAATCCGATAAAAGTGCCCGACTTTTAATGTAATTTCTGATAATATTATTACTAATTAAAAATACTAACTAATGTTGCTCCAATTACAGGTACTGTTCTTCAATTGACATTAGTGACATCGGCAAGAACAACAGTTGCAACAACAACAACAACAACAACAACATCAACAATAATAAACGCCTGGGAAAATATCCAAGACCAGAAGATTAAGGAGCATTGAAACTGCGTGTTGAACATAAACTGTATATAATACTGTTAATTGCTGAAACTCTGGGGTTAATTAGGAAAGTCAAAGCGGAAAACATTGCCAAACAAGCGTGCCTAATGTCTCTACGCCAGATGCAAACCACAGTGCATTAAGGCAGTGGTAAATTATGAAAACATCTATCTTTAAAGAACATAATTTGAAAAACAAACCTATTCCTTCAGAGTCTAATATGAGTCAGGTTAGGGCATAACCTGTGTACTCCAGATTCATAAATATACTACTACTACTACTAGTACTACTATTAGTAGTATTACTACTATTCCAAATCGTATTAATACCGTAACAATTACTACTAATAAGTGTAGTCATTATTAAAAGATGCACAGGAGGCCAATAATGGCGAAAAATGAATAAAATAAAATAAGGCAAGATTAGGAAAAGGAAAAAAAGAAAAACATTGAAACTAAAAATAAAACGATAACGTAACAACGAAATATAATCTTTATGGAAAACGTGTTTTAAAAAGACATTAACTTGAAAAAGTATAACAGTCCTACAATATGTGTGTATGTGTGTGTCTATGGGAGTGTGTCAAGATTCCTTGTCAAATTTTATAACTGATGAAATATATACAGTTATCATTGTATCGGAGTAATTATGGGAGAGTGATTTTCCCAAATTCTTAGTCATTTACTATCCTTCTCACTAAATTAAATCAGAACCTGCAATGTTATTGGTCTTGAACTGGCATCTTGGCTTAAGTCACTTTCCCACTGCTATAACGTCGCTTTCGTGTGCTGGTGATGCCCACAAGGCAATAATAATAGTGATGGTCATCACTAACGAATTTTGATAACCATTTAAACCAGCGTTTCTCAGCAGGGATTCCGAAAAAGGTCCCTAAGTGTTCCGTGAGAACAGGTGAGATAAGCTAATGCAATTTTGAGATTTTATTTAATTTCATATACGTAATATTACTAAACACACATAATATATTCTTGGTTATTGTAATATTGCAATATAGACATCATCCTATCTAACCTCTTATGTTATTAAACAATATAACAATCATTGGGAAAATATTTAGTGATGTCTGTGTTTTTTGTGTGAACGAAAACTCCCTGATGAAGTATTATAAACGAACAGTATGAATTTTATTTAGCCTCACCGAAAAATTTGACAAAGAAGTATTAATTATTCCTTAAACCCGTTATTCAAAAATATCTACTATGATATTTACCACGTGAAATACGATGGAAATAAAATGAAAAAGATATGGTATATAATCTTTGTTTTTACGCAGGAGTTCCTTGTAATTTATTTTAAACGTTAAGCAAGGGTAAAAAGGTTGAGAAACGCTGATCTAAACTAAAGAAGTGCTTAAAATTAAGCAGGTTCCCCAGATAATATTACATATATTTCCTAATAACCACTGCAAATATTCCGTGCAAAAGAAATTGTTCTAGAGGAGACGGAAAGCATCAGAATCTCATCCAAACTGGGAATCAAGAAGTGTGCTATTTCGTCTCTCTTTCAAATATATCGAGTACATTAATACAACCTTCAAATTGACTTGGGAAATGAAAAAGCACACTGTGCCAATAGCCGTAAACCATGGTGGTCAGTGAACAGGTGGAACGACTGGTGACTTTACGCAAACGCCACGGGGGTGGGGGTTAACCCTAATGACGCACACCAAATGTGATGGTTCTGGAGGACGAGTGCCATGTCCTGATGAACTATTATTTCGCGCAGTGCCCCAGGGTCAATACCAGTGCGTCAATCGGTGTTGGATAAAATCAAGCTCTGAATCGAGAGGCTGACCGTATATATTCCAACAGGATTCGGCTCCAATCTACATGGCTCCCATGTAGCACTCCAAACATGTGACCTCCTACATTTCCTGATCTTAATCCTCTGGACCATGGGATGGCAAACTTTGCTAACTAGGTGCCGACTTAGGGTTTTAAAATCATACAGTGTGCCAACAGCATAGATATTTTTATACAAGTCAAGGTCAATATACCTATTCTACAATATATTTTATATACTAATATATATATATTAGTATATATTAAAATTGAGACAGGTAAACATCTTTGCGTTGTAGTAGTTATTGGTTCGGACTTCATGATGTTATTTTCGGCTGAGTGCCATTGGAATTGCTTGGCGTGCCAAGTATGGCACGCGTGCCGTAGGTTGCTCAACGCTGTTGGAATTTCATCCTTTTTGCTGTGATGTATTTGATTTCTGCTGAATATATTAACGACATTGTTATTAATCTTATATTGCGAATTCGGGTTTATATTAAAATTAATATTGTGTAAGTTAAGTCTAATTTGATACCCACGTAATAGGTATATGTGGTGCCAGTTTTAAATTTACCTTCAGGTAAATAGTAATATAGTAATTCTTTTTAACATCACTATCTATTTATTTGTTTATTCATTAATTTGGTGGCTTCTTTAATTTGACATCGTTTCATGAGCTGATTGCCTATATATGAATGTTTGCATTTGTCTCATTTTAGTTTAAAGTATAGCGAAGTAATCTTCCTTCCCAGAATGCTGCTAGAATATAATCTTGGATAGCCAAGAGCTGACGTCAGTGATGCCATAGACCAATAAATACAAAACACGTACTCTTGGACGCAGATATATACATTCACAGATGCCGTAGACTGTAAGAATTGTTTGAGATAATAATGATTTACTAATAAATGTTCTACTAATTAACCCATAGCTGGGGAAGAAGAGGTAGATTCATATCTTTATCAGCGCGTAAGTGAATATAAGGAGCTTGAGTGTAATTGGAACTTGGCTCTCCGATTTCCAATTCCGAGCCGTTAACCATGACACCACTCGCACACCCAACCTTACAGCACCTAGTATTCTTAAGCGATCACACATCTACATTCTTGTGCAAATTAATTGAAACAACCACTTTAGTTTCCTTTCTTTCACATTACGGTCAGTTTTAAACCCACTGGAGTGACAGGGTGTAATCGATTTCTATTTTTTCCTCAGATTAGGTCATTTGCGGTGGTGTGCAGTAATATGAATCTATTTTTGGAGTGTATGATGAAATCTGTTTGGCATTGAAAAATATTGCGTCATCTGTGATTGCATCAGAAATTATATCACTATTGTCCCGATTGTCGATTAGTTGTCCTACGGCCATTGTCTGCGATGGACGTTACTCCAAGGAAGCGTACGAAAATTGTAAAGCTTCACGAACACATTGCCAAGCCTTACCAGTGAGCAAATCAAACTATTATAGACTGGCCGGAAACTCTCTTGATTTAAATCCAATCGAGAATCTGTGGTCAATCTGCAAGGAACGACTTCGTGGAATGGACATACGAAGTACTAACGTGTGTATTGGGTCCTGTTTCATTGGAAAGATACGAAAAAAATTAAATAATAACGGAATTATTCGTTTTGTTTCAATTAATTTGCACAAGGGTGAAGGTACTGACTTAATTTCGGCGTTGCTAAACTTCATTGATCGTACGTGAACCTGTTTTTCAACGCGTTATGGCCTTAAGCCTGAATCTCAGTGAAAGAGAAAAATAAATAGAATTTACCAAACGTAATATGTTCTTGCGAGTTGCTGTTGATTCATGAACACACCTTAGACACCGTAAATATAAGCATATTTATGCGTTACTAGTCACTTCTTTAAAATAAACCGTCAAATCATTCAAATTCTGCGTTAGTTGGAGGAAGCCTATCCTGACAGAAGAGGAGGTTTTTAAAACCGCTATCATATCTCTAATGAGTATTTGGCATTTAACAAACGTATTTGACTGAATAAGTTATCTAACACGTAACCCAGCAGTAGCAATAGATGTTCATTATAGAAACTTCATTATAACGTTTCTGAACGTAATATGTTGAATGTACATCCCAGGCGGTTCTATCGCGAAATTGCACACACTCATTTCTCATTTCACCAAGATAGAGAGTTATGGATTTTATGCACTAATGGAGGGATAAAGGTCACTCTGATTGAAATCAGTGGTAGCTAGTCGACGATACAAGTTTTGATGGGACCTTGCACTAGTGCTACTCATGAGAATCATAATATTACCGCCAACGATAAAGAGTTGATAAGCCGTAAAAAAAGAAATCAATTGTTAAATCTTCTGCTAGGAGGTTGGTTCACTGTGTCGTATCAGACAATTTTTCTGGACATAATCCATTTTATACATTTATGAATCTACCATTCGTCTGTGCATTGAACGCTGCTGCTATATCTGGTCTGGAACTCATGCTATATATCTCGAATTTTCCGACCCAAATCCAAAGAAGTGTCTGTAATGTTATCGGTTCTAACCTGGCATCTCGACTTCAGTCACTTTCGACTGTGACATGGTTTCCTTCTGTCTTTTCTATAAATATTTTCCTGGCAATTGTTCTAAAGAGTTCTCCTTCTTCGTACCCCGACCGCATGAATTTAAGCGGATTACTAGATTGGCAGTTAGGTCTCATCGTTTTACTGTTAAAATATCTCGATATAATGGTAATTTCTATTCTAATAGTTTATTTTTCCGTTCTTCTCGCCTATGGAACTCTCTTCCAGTTTCTTGCTTCTCTGTAACCTACGTTCTTCATAAATTGAAATGCAACATCAATTCCTATCATCATTCTCTTTCAGTCTAAGTAACCTCTTCTGTCTTAGCGGCATTATCGCCTTGCTCGAGGTAAAACAAAAAATAACCAATCAAACCACGACCGAGGAGGAACTAATTTAATATTTGTGTCTCGTGCTCCCTTGATCGATTTAAGCAGATTCAACAAAAACGAAAATGAAAGAGAGTATATAAATTAGCTGTCTTCTGTTACTTCAAAGGTAAGCGACAGGGTTCGAGGCTACAGGCAATCCATGGTTACATCATGGATGGAAAATGACCCAATTCGATGCATGGATCCAGCATCTTGTTGAACAAACCAATCGAAATTACTGGATAATCTACATTTAGGCCAAAAGCTGTAAAAAACTCGGGAGATAATCGTGGATTAAGAACAAGATCTAAGAAAGAACACCTTCATATTAAAAATTTGGTAAACTGTGAAACAGAAACGGATAAAAGGGAATGAACCAAACTGGAATACAAGACAAAAACAATTTCAAGAATCAATCACAGTCCACCTAACGGGGTGTTAAAATACAAACATAAAAAAGTCGGTGCTACTTTAGATTGTTACCTACAAGTAACAATATCGACACCGTACAAAAAAGGGATAAGCATCTACTCCTGTTTAAAATACTGGAGAGGAGTGTGAATTGGACGATACGAAAACCTATCTACTCCTATTGAGGGGAAAAAAGTAAATCAATAGTAGATAAAATTTCAGAGTTTAGGCAGAGATTTTAGAAGTATAGGGTTGATGTCGACTTCAAAAGGAACCGGAAAACCAATCCTAAAGCTGAAACAAAGGATAAATCTCGACTTCTGATCAAAAGACCGAGGGAGAGTGTAAACCGGACGATAGAATGCATAAATATGTAGGTTTAAGAATTTAGATAGATAGATTTCGCCATTAATTTAAAAGCTGAAGAAAGATGAAGCCGCAGATTGAATGACCAAAAGTAGAACAATATTTACCCTCCACCAATAAAACGATAAAGGAGTCCAGACGAACACCTAAAGATTGATCATGTGCTTACAGTTGATGTAAAAAAAAAATCATGACTGCATATACAGCAGATGAAATTTACATCCTATCAAAGAAGCCGAATCTTTCAAAATGGAAATAAAGGATGCTGGAGAACCAAAAGACCGAATAACCTGCACTACATTGACCAGATTACTTTGAAAGTAAAAAAAAAAAGCTCCGCATTTGAACTACAGAAAAGCATTCATGATCTCTCACTGAGATGGGTGTGGAGTTTTAAGGTTAGGGTTATGCTCATCATGTCAGGCGCACTTGGAATTGTTCCAAGAATACTAGAATCAAGATTGCTAGAAAATCGAGGAAAAAGTTGAGACTGTAAAAACCACGGCGTTGCTGATGTCTGTGGGGATACCGAGGAAGGTTCTGGTGATTTAAATAAACTTGCCGTCATTTAGTCTCCATCAATAACCACCAAATTTTAGGTGTGAACATACAAGTGCGTGAAAATAATAATTGTCGAAATATAATATGGTGTTTCAAGTTTAATATATTGTGGAGTTACCCCACTTAATTTCCTAAAACAAACTGCCGCTATGGGGACGCTTCCTAAACCTAAATAGACTGTGACATTCTCTATCATTCTCTTTTTTTTTCTATTTCACTCAGGTAAGATGTAGGGCGAGCTAGGAAAACGCTTTCCAACTGAGGAAGGCACACGCGCGCGCACGCACCTTTCAATTCATTTTCTCTAGGACTTTCTCGTGAACCAAACTACACACAAACAAATTATACTAGTTTAAATGTTTTCTTCATTCATATTCATTGTTTTGTTAAGCACAACATTATTCTATTGTGTATGTATACCTTTGTTTTGTTAATACATACTTATCGTTTGTTCATATATATATATATATATATAGAGAGAGAGAGAGAGAGAGAGAGATAGATAGATAGATAGATAGATAATATTAGTGGTTAATACACACACACACACATATATATATATATATATAAAATATATAAATATATATATATATACATACATACACATACACATATATATATATATATATATATATATATATATATATATATATATATATATATATATATATATAAATTTCCAAGAGGATAGAACTCAATGTCTAGGACAGAGTAAGAATATAATTAATATTCCATGTTTATAATTTATTACATTGGAATCATAATTACGATCCAATTCACCAGACCTACAAATTCAAAAAGAAATCAGAAAAAATTATAACTCCGGGAATAAAAAATAAAACTTAGTGAGAGTGTATGTATGATAGTGGCGGGACGACTGTGAGGGGTAAAAGAAAGTTCTACAGAGGGGTAACAGACGAGAGAAGAACAGGAAGGCCGAAAAGTGAAGGTGGACATTAAAATTTAACAGAGAGATATTCTAAAGAGAAGTTAAATGACGGTTTAAATAAGTGAGATACAGATAAATATGATGTATTTTCCGATGCATAATTCATTACTGAATCGCTGACCTAAATTAAATTAAAATTTGGAACCAAAATTCGCTTGAAGATGAAACAGAACTAATGCTTTTAATTTAATTATATAATTAAATTTGAAGTTTTAGCTTCGGTTTTTCAAACACGGTAATTCCCGTGTAGCGAAGGAACCATATTTTTAAATAAATTAATTTATAATATTTATGCTCTGTACATTTACATTGAGCACTGTTTTGTAAAAATAAAAATATCAATAAGAACACCGGATTATATATCTTACTGTTCTTTCTTTTTATTATAATATATATATATATATATATATATATATATATATATATATATATATATATATATATATATATATATATATATATATATATATATAGTTTTGTTGTTACTTTGTTTTTTATTACCCGGACTCACATGAGTCCACCATTTTATGTTGTGGGATAAATATACCAGAAGACACGTGTTTTCCAACAGTCGACAAGCCTTCCCCGCAACAATATAAGTAAATAAGGAAAATTATTTAAGTCACTAAGTAGAAGCGGGGAGAAAACATT
Source organism: Acanthosepion esculentum (assembly GCA_964036315.1). Lineage (NCBI taxonomy): Eukaryota > Metazoa > Mollusca > Cephalopoda > Sepiida > Sepiidae > Acanthosepion > Acanthosepion esculentum. The sequence continues at coordinate 135,973,967 of OZ038484.1, read as the reverse complement.
GCTTCACTTAATTATCTTGGTCAACCGAACCGAAATGATTTAATCATCAATACATAGAGAAGCAAGAAAAATGGTTGGCTCCTTATACCGCCCCAGATTCCACCCGCTATGTTCTATATATACAAGAATCAGATCATGCCAAAGATGAAGAGATGCTGCCATATTTGGGCTGGAACTGTCCAATCCTCACTTTCCAGCTTTGACAGAGTTCAAAAGCGTTTTCGTGGACTTTTTGGGTGATGGATTATTTCCCACTTTACAACCTCTTTCTATTAGACGAATCGCTAAAGCCTATCGCTATTACCAATGAATAGGTTCAGACAAGCTATATTCCATAATTCCACCATTTCAAACCCTTACAGATAAGATTCTTCATGGACACAGGATATAATCATCTTCAGTCCTTTCGTATTCCAATGGTAAAGAAAGAAGTTTTATTCGCATTGCTTTTCACAGGGTGAACAATTAATTTCAACTCGGAACTAATTTCAACTCGGAACTAATTTCAACTCGGAACTAATTTCAACTCGGAACTAATTTCAACTCGGAACTAATTTCTGGCAGCGAACGCCGACCATCTTTTGCTCTGACGCCTAAAATCTTCTGATTCGCACCTGAAATTTTCTATACTAACCAACTTCAGTTCTCTGTCAACTTCAAATTCAAGTACCAGTAACGGCTTCTTTTGAACGAGAGTTTTTACGAAAAAAAAACAGCTAAGTAATCGACTGTTCTTGCTACAAAGGACATTGCATTTTTATTGGATTAGATTTAAATGAATAAAAGTAAATAAAAAAAAATTCCCACTTTATTCATTTGTAACAAAAAAGAATGAAAGTTTCAGAAAAGCTGAATTCTGAAATATCTTATCTACTAAGGATTTTTAATGCTAAATTCAAAAATTAACACCAACTCATTGCATTTTGTTTAGGAATTCACGGAAATTGATAATTTTGGTTTTAAATCTATTTGAAATTAGTTCCTAGTTGAAATTAGTTCCGAGTTGAAATTAGTTCCGAGTTGAAATTAGTTCCGAGTTGAAATTAATTCTGTCACTCCTTTTCACAATGGCCGCTTCTTTGTGGAACAACTATCCGATGATATTCCCCCCTCTTATCACTACAGCCTTAACCTGTTTAAGTCCAGAGTCAATCGTTATTTATCCTACATATCCACCCAAATCTGTACTTCTTATCTCCTCCTCTTAAACCCATAAAATAATCTCATTCAGTAACACTCTACCGTGAGGGGCTCTTGAGACTTATATTGAATGAACAATAATGTAAAAAATATCAACTTCTCGGAGTGGGATAATAATGGTTAGCAACCTCAGTTTGGGTAATTATTACAAATGATTTGCGAGTTCGATCCCTACTAGGTGACCCATGATTATGGCCTTGTGTCAAATCTATGCTACGCTTAGTAAATAACCTACGGAAAGGTAGAAAGAAGGAATTAATGAAAGAGTGGGTGTTGTTAACTCTTCTCAGTTCACCCCACCACCACCACTATCGCTGGGAACTATCACCCCCCATATCTCTACCCTACCCTTCCCCTCCCCCCACACACACATTTGGCAGACATGTTCGTGATCTCAAGTTACCCGTGTCTGTTTATTGTGGACCTAATTCTTCCAACGACTCTATTCCTGTTTTTCATAGTTTTTTTCTTTTCTTTCATTTCTTTTTTTTTTTCTTTAAGGAGGGGGAGGTAGTCTTTGTGATTTGATTTTATTTTTTGGGCCGGTCTTTCGAGTCAGCGAAGAACACCTGTAGATAAATACTGCTTTGGCATGAAGACTGTCTGTCTGGTAGTCTCCTTCAGACACAGATTGGGATTTCGGTAAGAAAATGCCGCCGCCGTCGGAGAGATAAGCTCATACCAATAACGTTAACAGATGCGACCAAAGATATTACTACTGGAGAAAGAGAAAGCAACATTTTTTTTTCTCCACACAAGCAATACTTGCCAGTGTATCTAAGTAGTTAGAGGTTTGTGTTGCAAATAGAAAAGTTTTCATTCTAGACTACATCGCCAATATTTTTTGAATTCTTTTAATTTAATAATATCAATGAATTACTTCTTGTCCATATTTTTTCACTTTACTGCTATCTTCTCAAGAATCGTTTTGCAATTCTTTAGCCTCTTGGCAATGCCAATCATCAGGGTTCTTATAAAATAAAGAAGTAATATTATTTTAAAACAAAAAAGTAATATTATTTTACTTAGGTTTGTCACAACCATGAAAAATAGTATTTATGATACAAGACATGGCTTGTTACACGTTTTCCTTGTATGTCCATCTGCTAGGGTTGACTGATCCCTTTTGCAGAAATTTGCTCAGTTGCATTCATGTTTCTTGAACAGCCGCAAAACCAAGCCTTGGTTTGTACTCCGACGATGTTGAGGAGGAATTAGTTACAGTTTCTGGGAGAGGGCGCATAGTCTGACGTGATGCAGTTCTTCATTTCGCAGTTTTACGATAATGTTCACCGCTTGATTGGAGACACTCTTTAACAAATCCAATACGTTCAAACCCTCGATCACGATGACTTGTAACTTCAGGTTAATCAGAAGAGTCGATTTTGACTTGTGATATCTCACATCGACAACGGTTAGGTAATTCGAATCACAAATTTGTTTTCGTTCGGATGCATTTAAAAAATAGGCCGATGCTGGAAGCCGAATGTATCCGCACAAGATGATATGAACTTTTGATAACAACTAGTAGAATTTACTCAGCGAGAATTAGTAGGTAGTATAGTGAGTAATAAGTGGTAGACTAACTTTAATTACAAGATTAGATCGTTCGCCATCAATTATATATAAACGACTCGTCCTAGAAAAGACGAAGGTGGTAATGGTAGTAGAGAACAGTTCTTCCCGGGCGGTGTCTGGGAGGCGCCACGAACCGTAGATCTAAATAAAAAAAAACGCCTGGAACTAAGGCCAGGATAAAGAGAGTGCCCAACCAAGCGGTGAACATTAGCGTAAAACTGCGAAAAGAAGAACTGTATCGAGGTTCCGGTCGATATATTCGGCGTTTGGTATTTTAAGTTCTGTTTTTCTGTTGCTGAATCTTTTCACCAAGGCACCTGAACTACGTGCGCAGAATTTTCTTAACTATTTGGCTCACTTCTTTTGACTTGGATCGGCGGAAATGGCTAGCTGCGAGCGACTGATGATGGAGGCCGAAGTCCACGAAGCGTTGAAACAGGTCATCAGTGATATATCTTCCATACAAACTGCACTCGAGGTTGTCGCACGTCTTTATCCTGTCATGACAAGTATATTCAATAACTGGTTTTATCAGGCCAGGATCTCTGACCAGATCACCAGCCATCTAATCAGGTTGTTAAAAATATCAAGCATGGAGTTGGTGAATTATATGACTACAGACCAAAAATTCTGTCAAACACAGAATTAAAAATTTGCTTCAAGAATCTGGGGAATATTAGCGGTTTTTTTGCCTCAAAATTGCACAGACCAGAACAGACGCGTTGAATGAAGAGTGGGACAATTTGCACTTGTTTAGCACGAACTCAGCGGACATAGACTTCTTCTTCTCTTAGACACGCTCGAAGTAATTTGGATCAGTCCAACACGTTCGATAAGATGAGTACATTTTTTCTGGCGAGTGCGTTGAAGGATGCCGGTTAACCAGTCTGTATTTTGCAAGTGAATTAGCCCCCTACTGCTGTGAGGCTGTATGTGATGTCACGGTATATACAGGGTGCGATGGGAAAATTGTCACCATTTTATGTTTTTAATTTAGCACATGCGCGTTGTTTGAGTTTTATATTGTCGACTGCACAGAGTATAGTAGGGTCAGTTGGGCACCGTCTGTGAGAAAAAGAGCATAATAGGGCAATTCACTTGGCCGGAATTTTGGAAACGACATGCTCTACTGCTTGGCATTCGCGCTGGAAGCTCCACTATGAACATTTCAGAGTGTTTGAGTGTCAGTCTTAGCACAGTGCAGAGGATTCTGAAAGAGTTGGATGAGTCTAATAGTGATTACGAAGGTTTTTGGAGTGATCACTAGTGATGGTAATGTTTGCCTCCATCCATCTTCCCACAGGTCCTCAGACTCAACATGGAGGCCTACATCGAGGGCCTTTGAGGGGATAGTGCTACCTTGGGTTAAGAGGATGTATGGTGGAAGATCCTATATCTAGCAACAGGACTCTGCATCATGCCACACAAGCAGGAGCACCCAGTCGTGGCAAACAGACAATTTCTGCAACCACATCACTCCTTACATGTGGCCACCTTACTTCCCAGATTGCAATACCCTTGATCATTATGTGTGGGACGCAGTTGAGCGAGAGACCAACAAAACGCCTTTTAACACCAAAGATAAACTGAAGGCAAAGATTATGACAGTATTCACCAACTTAAACAAGGAGACCGTACAGAAGAGATGCAGGGGATTTTGAAGTCGTCTGGGGGCCGTAGATGAAGCCAATGGCGATTTTATTAAATAAATTTACTCTTTAGTATTTCAAGATATTTTTGTGTAATTTTGGCAAATATATCTGTTAAAATGAGATGTCATTTTTGCGTAATTTAGACGACAATTTATCCATCGCACACTGTACACCAACTTTGCTCCAACTTTATACAAGTATGCTAAAACATTTTTGGCCGGTTCTGCACAGTATAATCATGGAAGCGATGGAGCCAGGGTATCTGCCTCCGCTGATGGCGTTTATATACTCACGTCATGCCATGATGTCTTTCTGGAACTGTACAAACGGGGACCAAGGTCAGGTTTGCAGTTAGGTGAAGAGAGTTTCTCTTCCGGGGCTTTGCCGTAGGACAGAGGGAACTGTCCAGATTCTCGAAGTGTGCTTTGGACCCTTTCCCCAGCTGACGAAGAAAAAGTTAAAGCAGCGGTACAGACTTCACTCCGAAAGTGAGTATCCTTAAACGGGGAAATTCGGTAAAGAAAAATTTGGTAACGGTAAATACGTTAATTTTGACTATGAAATAAAAGTCGATTGAAAATTGATTTTAGGGTCGTTCTGGAGTGGGGATTTGGGCCTCAGCCCCCTCCCTTATATTTCTGAAATAGAAATGAGGCTTTATAGCTTTTGATTCTTTAAAAAGAAATGACTATCTAAAACTTAATTTATTTACTACTTTTTTATTAAAATAATAATTTGAAAAAAAAAGATATATGATTTTTTTAGATAATACTGATTTAAACTTATGCGTGAGGAAGGTTAGACCTCTCCAGAAAGTACGGCCCTAGTATTGTTGTAGTGGGGGTTTATCTAGACCCCCATAATTAGTAATACTTTTTTAAAAAATATTGAAGAATGAAGCCTAGCCCCACTAAACCCGCCTTCTGCAAGTACGGCACGATTTTCAGTTATTTAAAAAATATAGGTGAGGGAGGAGCTGATCTCTCAAATCCCCACCCCACAACGGCCCTGAAATCAACTTTCAATGGATTTTTATTTCATAGTTAACGAATTTTCCTATCATGTCAAAATTACCAAGTTTTTCCTTCCCGAATTATCCGTTCCCGAATTATCCGTTCCCGAATTATCCGTTCCCGAATTATCCGTTACCGAATTATCCGTTACCGAATTATCCGTTACCGAATTTTCCTAGATTCTTTAAAAGGTAGGACGTGGGTGTGCTAGATAAACATTTTCCCTTATAATTCTTTACCAGCTGGAGGTAGTTTTCGTTCCTAATGAGTGTGTGAAAGCGCGAAGAGCGTTTACTCTTGTCCTTGCTCGGGGGGGAGGGGGTTGAATAGGCCAATTGTTCAGGGAGAGATCTGCATCTAATGACAGTGCAACAGGGGTCTGGCGATGTCACACCTGGCGAGTCACCAATTTGCCTCTTGGTTAGTTAGGAAATTAGTAGAGGAACCTGAACATTGAAGCGATATAAAACGCAAAGCAAAGGGAGATAAGCCGTATTTCATCAGGTTTTGTACAACAACCCTCGGTCCAATGAACTCTCACTGTCTAGAAAGATAGACAAAAGTGGCGGTTCAACTTGACGCGGCCGGTAGTTCTCGATGTGGTTTTGGACGCCTGGGTGCGGATGAGCTCAGCGGTGTGTTTTCTCTCGCCTGGTTATTAGCATAGAACGAGCTGCCTCTCAATGACGAAGCCCACGCCATTGAGAGGAGAACGCGTAAGAAATATCGCATTGTAACCTATTCGAAATCAAAATACAAGAAACAGCCAGATTCGCTTTCTTCAGCTGTAGTAAGGTTTTGATTGTTTTGGGACACAATGCTGGTGAGATAATCACAGTTTCCGAAAGATTTTTACTTATCAATATTACGTACGCATAAGAAAACGATAAAGTGAAGGGTACGACTGAGATTAATCTGATCTTATTTCTTCAAACATCAGCTTAAAAAGATCATACGGCACTATTTAAGATGAAGCTAAGGTTAATAAATATGTATGCATGCTGTAAAAATATCGCAACAAAATTGTTCAAGAGGTTAAATAATGCTCTGAAACGTTCTATTTAATTTGAGCAAGGAATAAACGTTAACTTTGTATAGCAACAGATAACAGACACATAATCTAATACATCAATACACACACACACACACACACACACACACACACACACACATATATATATATATATATATATATATATATATATATATATATTGGTTTGTTTTACAGCATATCAACCTTAATGGATTATTTAATGCCGACAAAATTTTTATTGCTGGTAATGTGTTTTTCTTCACAAATCTATTTCTGGGAATATTTTTCCTTGAAGAAATCTATAGCTGGTCATATTTTTTTCAAAGAATGTATAGCTGTTTGTATTGCTGGTATTTTTTTTTAAGTATTGCTGATAATAATTTTTCCTTCAAATATTATTGCTGGTAATAATTTTTTTTATTACAAAGTATTTCTGGTATTAAAACCTATTTTTACACAAGTTTGGGTGTTAACTATTTACCCATAGCTGGGACCCTAACAGGTGCTACCACCCTGGGTCAGGGTGGACCTGGGAACACCAGCAATTAAGAGGTGGTCCCATGCTCCTCAAAACCTCCTGATCAGAGGCCTTGCTGTTGGACATAGTTTATCGTCTTACCCAGGACGCGGATGTAGTTTATCGTCATACCCAGGACATGGATGTAGTTTATCGTCTTACCCAGGACGCGGATGTAGTTTATCGTCATACCCAGGACGAATATATATATATATATATATATATATATATATATATATATATATGTCGGAATTATTTTATTCCAGATGGAAGTCGATTCTGCTATAGGTTGAAAATTTCAGAGCCACAGGTTCAGCGCTTAAAAAAAGCTACCTGGAAGCGGTCGAACTTCCGGGTGATGTAAAACTTTAGAAATCGTCTCCATCAGCGTATGGTGAATAGAGACCACCATTTGTCTGGTGGATGTCATTTTTAAAACCAAATGAATAAAAACTGTAGCCATTTGATTAAACAACAGTAAAAGAATTGTTTTAATAGAAGTTACTTTAGTTTGTTTATCAACCTAAGTCAACATTGAAGTAAACACCCGAAGTCAACAATCTGTTTCAGCCAAAACGCACATGTCCTGGCGATTGCGTTTAGTATCAAACAGACTGTCGCTTCTGGATGTTGACTTCAATGTCCACTTTTATATTTACATACCCTCTATCCTCGACATTGAGCACTTCAACCCTTAAATATAGGATACATTAAAACTGTATTTTATCATATTTATATATATTGGTTTGGTTTGGTTTGGTTTGATTTACGGCATATCAACCTCAATGAGTTATTTAATGCCAACAAAATGTTCATTGTTGGTAATATTTTTTCCTTCCAAAATCTATTTCTGGTAAGAATTTTCCTTCACTGGTAATATTTTTTTCTAAAAATGTATTGCTGGCAATATTTGTTTTTCAAAAATGTATTGTTGGTAATATTTTTTTTTACAAAGTATTTCTAGTATTAAAATCATTTTTTACACTTTCATAGTGTTTTGACCAGAGTTTGGGTGTTAACTATTTGCCCATAGCTGGGACCGTAACAGGTGCTACCACCCTGGGTCAGGGTGAACCTGGGAACATCAGCAACTAAGAGGTGGTTCGACGCTCCTCAAAACCTCCTGATCAGAGGCCCTGCTGTTGGACGTGGTTTATCGTCTTACCCAGGACGCGGACGTAGTTTATCGTCTTACCCAGGGCGCGGATGTAGTTTATCGTCATACCCAGGACACAGATGTAGTTTATCGTCTTACCCAGGACGCGGACGTAGTTTATCGTCATACCCAGGACGGATATATATACAGAGAGAGAGAGAGAGAGAGAGAGAGAGAGAGAGAGAGAGAGAGAAACAAGGACTTGTACCCATAGAAATAAAACATAGATTTAAACAAAATAAACGTCATGTTTTTTTTTCTTTATACCTTTAGGATCCTTTCGGCCAACGCTTTTTCAAAAGGGATTCGTTGGTGATATACAAAACACAATCGAGGCACATTAATAATCTCCCAAAAATCAGAGGGTGATTTTCGACTGTGAAGAAGTCTTAAATGTCTTGTTTTATTGTCCTATGCTGTGTAGACGCCTGTTGTTTCGACTTTTGGTGCGTAGCAGAGTCACTTCTAAATTTGCATGATGCTCACTCAGTTGTTGTTCTTGCAGGGAGACAGGAAAATTTTGACCCTCAATCAACCGTAATGAACGTCTAAAATGCTCCTTTTGTTTGCATAGGCTCGGCTAGTAGAATTTGATATACAAAGTCTCGAGGATTCTCAGATGGTATACCGATTGAGCACCATGTAGAATGGGAAATAATGTGTCATCATACTCATATAGTTTAAATTCGCTAAATACATCAGCACGATAGTATATATATATATATATATATATATATATATATATATATATATATATATATATATATATATTAGGATATTACATCGAAAACATGTCAAAATCGCTACACAATTGCAGTCGTGTTTCGATGCGTATCAATGCATCACATCAGGTGATTGTAAACTACTAGCGAGTGAACGATTTATTTAGATTTAAAAGCAAACTACAACCTCTTTTTACGAAAAAAAAGAAAATAATGGTGTGTTTATAAGGTTTGTGGGCTTTATTCAGATCAACCAATCAAATATGACCTACGTTAAATTTAAACTAAGCAAAGAAGCAAAAATTAAGAAATTATTTTTTATAAATAGGCCATGACCCGTAAATTGACAGTCAATGGCAACACAGACATTAAAATGGAGCACATGTTAATGGCTACATATTTTACACACTAGACAATGTCATTTCCTAAGAAAAAAAATGTGATGGAGTAATAATTTAACAAAATTTTAAACAAGTTATATGCTTTGTGAGTTTCCTACATAATTTTTTATAGTTCATAAATAAATAGCTTTTTTAAGAAACCAGTAAATAATTTAAACGTATAGAATTACTTTGTAAATTAATATGCAACTCTTGACTAAAGATTCTTTATATAAGATGTTAATAACAATAACCAATCAATGCAAAATGTCAAAAATACCTACCAACCAAATAGAAATACATCCGTACAAGATGTTACTAATGCTACCAGGAGATTAATACATAATTATATTAAATCAAAATTAATCTTACAAATAGAAAGATAAGCCATATCTTGTACAACACAGTTCAACTAAAATCTAAGAAAAAGCATTGTCAAATTCTAACTGAATTGTAAGGTAAAAGGTAGACTGTGTTTACAATTTACCATTAACTCGGATCATTAGTTTAATAACGCATTCTTATTAAAGAACCTGATAATTTCCAATTTTTTCATGTAAACACAGAAAACAGTATATAAGGATCTACATTTCCTTGCCATTTTTAAATCTTCCATTTCACCTTAGGAGTTTTATTATCATCTTTCAAACTCGAAAAATATTTAAAAAGTGATGTATTATTTCTATAAGTATTATTAGTAAACGACAACACAAGTTCATACCAACTGGTCTTGATAGAATTCTTAGTACTACCTATTATACGTAAGACCAGCTGTACAGTAATCAAAATTTATTTAAGTTTATAAATAGATTTTCTTTAACCAATAATTTTAGAATATAATGGTTTTATTCTATACGATTTTATTAAATTTAGTATAATGAATCTAATGACGACATTACGGCGCGAACAAAACATAAATGTATTTGCGTTATAATAATAATTTGAAATAAAATATTTATTCTAAGAGTAAATTTTAGAAAAGTTAGAGAAAATTATTCTTTTATGCGAATAAAATGGTTCTGAAAATTTTCTTGACGTAAAGCAAAAAGGGTGAATTTCAAAATTGCACTGAAAAATTATCGAGAATGGTTTATTTCGGTTGGGTACTTCAGGGGATTTAGTTTCTGCTCTGTTTGCTATAGATATTCATACTAAATCGATCCCCGGGGGATCTCTAAAATCGATTTCTAACACTGCTACGGTTACGTATTCGATATAATTCGCAATTAGGGGTCCGAGTATCCCATAAGACTCGACTTTTTAATGAAGAGAACATTAAGATACACACACATATATATATATATATATATATATATATATATATATATATATATATATATATATATATAAGTGAACATAGGAGTCAACACTTAGAGGCGACAGTCAGTTTCATGCTAGATGCAATCGTCAGGCATCTATCATGAAACAGACTGTCGCCTCTAAGTGTTGACTTCTATGTTCACATTTATATTTACACACGCTCTATCTCTGATATTGAGCACTTTATCCCATAAATATAGCACACTTTAAGACTATATTTCTTCATATATATATATATATATATATATATATATATATATATATATATATATGTGGCCTGACGATTGTGTTTATCATGGAACCGACTGTTCCCTGTGGGTGTTGACTTCAATGTCTACTTTTATATTTACACACACTCTATAAACTGATATTGAACACTTTAGTTCATAAATATAGCATACTTTAAAATTATATTTTATCACACACACACATACATATATATATATATATATATATATATATATATAAATTCAAGATTTTTACTCAATTTGTTCTATATATATATATATACATATATATATATATATATATATATATATATATATATATATATATATATATATATATTTGTTGGATAGTTGAATAAAGCCGACTCTCATTTCTACTGAGATGTCTCCGTTGTCGCTTCTGTTCATGTGTAGCAAACTGCACTGGCCAACCATTATTGTTGTAATGAGTTCTATTCCACTCAGTGCTCTATACTTGTGGCCTTATGTCCTACTAAGTTCGGCTTAGGAATAACCCGACGAAAGGAGCATACGCAAAAAACATTGTCTAAGCCAGCCCCGTTCACCTCCAGTCTTTTGTCTGCGAATATGTTTTGCTCTTTTCGGAAGAGTTGTTGGTAAAGTCGCTGAAGGTGGTGGAGTACAATGAGGCGAAGAGGAGAGTGGTAAGTACATATTGGGATGGGGAACTTATGATGGGGTGAGGGTTGGAGTACTGAGACTTGTGTGCTGTTTATGTGTGTTAAATACTAAAGCTACCCAGACAGAGATACGTACACAGATTAACACAAGTGTCCAACCAGGCACAACCTGATCCAGTGTACCTTGGCAAGATTGCAACACCAACGGGAAAAAAAAAGAATGAATATAAGAATTACTAATAAAAAAAAACCTATTCTGTTAGAAAATTGCCGGCAAAGATGCAAAATAATGGCGGCTGCTTCTATTTTTCTTTTGATGCGTTCAAAAAAAAAAGCAAGCAGATAAAAAAAGACGAACAGAAAAGCCAACGACAGTAGCAGTCAAAATAATAAGAACTAGAAAGACCCGTGAAAATTTCGCGGTTTTCCTATTTGAATTTTCGGATGAATCTTAATTCTTCAGTTAATGATTTCATAAGCTCATGGCGAGTTTTACGACAAAAAGATATCCATAGAGATTCCCCTATTGCATCGTTAAATATTTGAGCTTAAAGACTTTTAACAAAATATTCTAATAAGAATCATAAATATGAATGCTGGTCGTTATTTGAAGAAGTAAGAGGATACAAATCAAAAGATTTGAAATTGACAATTTTCTCCATTTCACTGAAACAGACGTTACATTGTTTCTTTTATTCATTTTCTCAGTGAAACCAAATCGTGTCTTTTGTTTTCTACGCAATCAAAAGAGAATAGTTCATTATTTATGAGGTATTAGCAGGAAACTTTAAACACTTCTATCTTCCCTTCCGCCTTTCTAGTCAAATATTCGGTTTACGAACATTTCTCTTAATAATAATTTTAAATTAATTCAGCAGACAATATTATTTCATTCATGGTAACTGGGTTTTTTCTTTAGTCAGTTTACGATAACCAAAAACACAATCATCAGTCCATTATTTATGAGGTATTGGCAGAAGATGTTAAACACGTCTATCTACCATGTTTCTTTCTTTCTTCCCTCCTTTCTTTCTTTCATTCTTTTTTTTTCTATCTTCCTTTCTTTCTTTCTTCCCTCCTTCGTTTTTGTCCCACCTTTCTTTCTTTCTTTCTTTCTTTCTTTCTTTCCTTCTACTCTCCTTTGTTTTTGTCCCTCCTTTCTTTCTTTCTTTGTTTTTGTCCCTCCTTTCTTTCTTTCTTTTTCTCCCCTCCTTTTCTTTTGTCCCTTCTTTCTTTCTTTCTTTCTTTCTTTCGCCACTCCTTTGTTTTGTCCCTCCTTTCTTTCTTTCTTTCTTTGTTTTTGTCCCTCCCTCCTTTCTTTCTTTCTTTCTTTATTTCTTTCTTTCTTTCTTTCTCCACACCTTTGTTTTTGTCCCTCCTTTCTTTCATTCTTTCATTCATTCTTTCTTTGTTTTTGTCCCTCCTCCTTTCTTTCTTTCTTTCTTTTTCTCCCCACCTTTGCTTTTGTCCCCTCTTTCTTTCTTTCTTTCTTTCTTTCTTTCTTTCTTTCTTTCTTTCTTTCTTTCTTTCTCCCCTCCTTTGCTTTTGTCCCTTCTTTCTTTCTTTCTTTCTTTTTTTCTTTCTTTCTTTCTTTCTTTCTTTCTCTTTCGTCCAATCCCCATCTGGCGAACATTTCTCTTAATAATAATTTTAAATTAATTCAGCCTGATGATATTATTTTGTTTGTCGTAAGTGTATTTTTGGCGATTGCCCAACTCTGTTTCCGTCGTTCGAAACTGTGCATCTGAAAAATTGCGCTTTTATCGCAATATCTTCACGGCCTTTTGGCTGGGATCAAAGTATAGTATCTTCCCTTGGGTGAATAAACTACATTTTGTCGCTCAGTTGTGTTTCTGGCTTCGTACAGAGCGCAATTCAGTTGCCTCTCTTTCTGTGGACAGCACGCAACTGAAAATATTATTGGGAGGTGCCCGATCTCTGGAAACAGCTGGCCGCGATGGTGCCTCCCTCATTGAACTAAAGAGGTGGGGATCAATAGTAATACCGACGCCAGCACAACCAATGGTTGTGTGGGACTGGGCTATATTTGGACCAAGGCCGGGTACACGCGTTCGGACTCATGAAACTGACCTTGTGTTGGCAAAAAATACAATCGCAACTCGGTCTTTTGGTCTGAGAGGCAATGACCACCTAAACCAGTTTTGTGCCCGAACCTTTGACCATGTCCCGAGTGGAAACGCTCGGGTTCTCCACGTTAAATAACTGACCTTGTGTCGCATCCTAGATCCAGTTGGTTGGGTGGAGGCAGGGGCTGAGAGGTAAATACTATCGCTTCTCGGCCTTTTGGCTGAGATTCGATCACTTGATACTGACCTGGCACAGGGCTCCGACCTTGTGCTGGGGGTATCGCGGCTACGACTAGCTTGGACTAGCTATGACAAGCAAAGACCAGCTATGACAAGCCAAGACCAGCTATGACTAGCTTAGACCGGCTCTGACCAGCTTGGATAAGCTATGACCAGCTAAGACCAGCTTAGACCAGCGGCCCGAGTGAAAACACTCGGGTCTCCACGTTAAAAACCAACCTTGTGTCACAACCCGACTCAGTGGTGGGGGGGGGGGTCAAGTAAATCTCGCTTCTCGGCCCTTTGGCTAAGATCAAAGTGTAAAAGCAAAAGTCATAAGTGGCCACCCAGAGATATTAGATAAAGGATTAGTCAGTATGAGTAGTACCTACAATGTAACAACTACCCTGAGTACATAGCAGCAGCCCCCAAAAACTGGGATAGGCGGGTACAAGAGGAGGACAACAACACTCAGAAAACAGTCTGCCTGCCTTATGTGAATGGGTTATCAGAGAAAATACAAAGGATCTGCGGTCCATATAACATCAGGACAACCTTCAAAAGCTGGATGACACTTCATAGATACCTCTCCTGATTAAGACCCATACCCCACCCACCCAAAGAGGAGACCATGACTAAAGACTGTGTGTACGCTATCCTGTGCAGCTGCGGAAAGAAGTATAAAGGGGAGACATGCTGCCCCTTTAAGGTAAGGCTTCAAGAACACCAAAAAGCTGTAACACAAGGGGAAGTGGAAAAATTAGGCTGACCACATATGGAGAGAAAAGAGAGATCACCACCCACTGTGGGATCAGGTTGAGATCATAGACAAAGAACATCATTGGAAAATTCGTAAACTTAAGGAATCAGCACATATGCTAGGCCATAAAAATATCCTGAGCCGACCAAGCATAGAAATGAATACAATATGGGAACCAGTAATAACGAGTACCAGAGAAAAGCAATATGAACTCTGGTAAAAACATGTAATGATAACAGCAAAACTTGCAATATAAACATTGGTAAAAATGGTTGATGAAGACATTAGGTTTATAATACCCAGAAATGCATACACTGATGTCCTCAAGGACACATGGTACAGTAGATAAAGACGTTAGTTAGATCCAGTGATGGAACACAAAGAGTGTGAGTTCAATACCCTGTTAAGGCAGTGGAGAACTTTCAAAAGGTAATTAACAGGAGATAACAGATAACTGACATTAACAGGAGATAACTGATAACTGACATCCATTAAACATGGCACGTGGATAAAGGCAGTGGATTCCAACCACCTGAAGAAGGCCGGAGCGTACAACGTTGTAAAAATAAATATGGCGACAAAGATGAGGACAATAGACCGAATAATGTAAACAATGTACATAATACTTTATCTGAGAAATATAGACAGATAACAATTCGAATTATGCTTTATTTCACACCTTTGCCATTGCATTGAGATCAAAGTGTAGTATATGTTCTCTTTATCTCTGATGATGACGGTATTACGAGCCGTTTCTTTATAAGAAAATATAATTATTCGATATTCATTGACTTCAAAAATCATTCCATTAAAATATTTTTTCAAGAAAATAGGTTTCTCAAATCCAGTAACTTTTATCGTTTTTATCGTTCTATTTTTATTTGGTGGGACTTCCCTTCCTAACCTTTTATTTGAAGTATTGTGGAATGTCAACATCTTGATTATGTCATTATTTTCTCTTCTCAAGCCCAGTAGCTGTTATCACTCTTTCCAGTATTGATGGCGGTTTCCTTCCTAACCTTTTATTTGAAGCCGTCTGGAATATCAACATCTTGATTATGTCATTATTTTCTCTTCTCAAGCCCAGTAGCCGTTATCACTCTTTCCAGTATTGATGGAGGTTTCCTTCCTAACCTTTTATTTGAAGTCGTCTGGAATGTCGACATCTTGATTATGTCATTATTTTCTCTTCTCAAGCCCAGTAGCTGTTATCACTCTTTCCAGTATTGATGGAGGTTTCCTTCCTAACCTTTTATTTGAAGTAGTGTGGAATGTCCACATCTTGATTATGTCATTATTTTCTCTTCGAGTGCTATCCATTAACACAAAGAAATCCGAGGAAATAATCACAGTTGCATGCGAAATAAATAAATCAGCCTATACGACAGTAAGTCCTTTCGTGCCTTTACATATAAAAGTAACACGTCATTGATATTTGATAGGCAAATAAAATCTGATGCTTTTATATTGTGATCTCTGTGTATATTGTAAATTTATTTGTCATTTTTATAGGATAAAATTTCGTAGTAATTCTCTGAATCTACGAAATGCTACCCAGACTTTTGAGAAATTTGAACAGATTCATCAATTTGCTAATCTGTCGGGGTAAACAACGTTTTTCGTTTATTGTCGAATATTTCATAAATCTCTTAAAATAAATTTTCCGTGGAAATAAAGACTCTTATTTCTCTGAATTTTTCTTTCTTTGAAGAATTTTTTTGTTTTGTTTTTTCGAGGGAGAGGAAGTTGAGGATTGATTGTCTTGTTTTTACGCCTTATCAACCCTGTGTAGGTTATTTAAAGCCGAAAAATATTTCGGACTGTAGGAAGTTGCTCACAGTAAACGGTCTTTTCCAACGGTTCCCCATCAATGTACTGACCAGCCTCGACACTGCTTAACTTGGGTGATCGAAGGTCAGGATAATGGTCGTACTTAATTTAAACTTACCTGTCTTATACGCAATCAAGTGAATAGGATCGACTAGACTGGGAATAAACCGAGATGGTTGGTTTCTACCATTTTCTTTTTTTCTGTTCCTTGCTTTCTTCGATGAGAGGAACAACTCTTTTCTTGCTGATTCAACATTTGAAAAATGTATAAAATTATAAAGAATCAGATGAATTGTCTAACCAAAGTTTAGAGTGAATTCTTTTGTATTGTAATTAATGAAGTATATAACACTTTATCTACATATTCTAATACTGATTCATTTGTTTTTTATTGTTTATCAACCTTTTGTATGCTATTTAAAGCCGAACACACATTTTAGGATTGTAATAATAATAATTCCTTTTTTTTTGCGAGTGAATATTGTATTAACAATTTTTGGAGATATTAAAGATTGTCAGATACATTTAAAACTATTTAACCTATAGCTGAGGAGAAAAGAGATTGATTCTTACCTTTCCCCGGTGTATTTGCACGTAAGTAAATGTAACGAGCCCGACTGGAATTCGATCTCGGCTCTCCGATTTCTCATTTATTATCCCTTACACCGCCTGCACATCCCAGCTTAAAACACCTGGTATCCCCATCTATGTACTGGCCGGTCTCGACGTTGCTTAATTTCAACGATCGTATGTGAACCGCTGTTTCAACGTGATATGGCTGTATGTCTGCCTACATATTTTTAAGGAATGTTTTGACATCTTGAAATGATATTTTTGACTCCATAAAACAATAAGGGAAACTTAATTTCTGATAGTTTACTCGAGAAAATTCACAATACATATTTACGATTTCTGAAATCTTTCATGACGGTCACCAGAACATAAGTATGGTTATCTGTTATGTGTACGTAAACTTTTCAAAATGTCATTTTTTCTGACCTTTTTATTATTCTAAACTGATAAAACTTAATCTCTATAATAAAAGCGAATGTCTGTGTGTCGCACTTTTTCAACTTTACTCCTAGAAGCCGTAGTTCAACCTATCATGGCATTTTGGAATCAGGCCGACTTCGTGAGCAAATTAAAACCATTCCGGTCCGGATCAGGATCCGCAACCCTGAAACTTTGGATTCCCAAGTTTTCATAACTGCGTTTATTTTCGGATTCCGTCATCTTGGCTTCTACTGATAAAACAATTCAAGAGAAACAACTCTGTAACTTTCAATGGCTCATATTCAAATGAGAAAATGACTGTTCTCAAATTACAGTGATTCAAAATAAAGTTCTTCATATTTTCAACTTTACTCCTAGAAGCCGTAGTTCAACCTATCATGGCATTTTGGAATCAGGCCGACTTCGTGAGCAAATTAAAACCATTCCGGTCCGGATCAGGATCCGCAACCCTGAAACTTTGGATTCCCAAGTTTTCATAACTGCGTTTATTTTCGGATTCTGTCATCTTGGCTTCTACTGATAAAACAATTCAAGAGAAACAACTCTGTAACTTTCAATGGCTCATATTCAAATGAGAAAATGACTGTTCTCAAATTACAGTGATTCAAAATAAAGTTCTTCATATTTTCAACTTTACTCCTAGAAGCCGTAGTTCAACCTATCATGGCATTTTGGAATCAGGCCGACTTCGTGAGCAAATTAAAACCATTCCGGTCCGGATCAGGATCCGCAACCCTGAAACTTTGGATTCCCAAGTTTTCATAACTGCGTTTATTTTCGGATTCTGTCATCTTGGCTTCTACTGATAAAACAATTCAAGAGAAACAACTCTGTAACTTTCAATGGCTCATATTCAAATGAGAAAATGACTGTTCTCAAATTACAGTGATTCAAAATAAAGTTCTTCATATTTTCAACTTTATTCCTAGAGGCCGTAGCCGAACATATCATACCATTTTGCAATCAGACCGACTCCGTGAACAATTTAAAAACATTCCCGGTCGGATCTAGACGCGCAATCATGAGTTTTTTTTTTTTTTTTTTTTTTTTTTTTTTTTCAAGATTTCATTTCTGCGATTGTTTTCGACGATTATTTTACGTGACTTTTTGCAACAAATTTCTTTTGGGCGATAACAACTGTTATAACTTGGAAATAAAATTAGGAATAATCGAAATTAATTGCGAAATCCAGCGAAAGTCACCGATGAAATAAAAATAATTGTTTGTAGGAAAGAAAGGACCTACATCAAATTGTTTTTAAATTAAGTGGCGACAAAAGAATTATCATTGAACTTTTAAAAGTTAAGCTTAAATATTAATGCAATACTTTAATGCAGCGATAAATTTTAAGTTCTTCTGTAGTTTATTGTTACCTATCGCATCTAATCTTCCCTACCTATTGTGGTGACGGCCTAATCAAGATCTCTCCGCAGGAAGTAGCATAAATGCTGCCTGATAGGGCGGCTTTTAAGCTAGTATATTAATCAAAACCTATTCTAGGGAGATGCAGGTGCAGTGTGAGGAATATCATTATAGAAATGTTCAATGGTGGGGAAGAGCTGATTTGTAAAATACGGTACGTCCAAAACCAAGTTTGTAATGTTTCAGCATCACAGAGTTTTCCCCACTCATGATGAACGATTGTACTCTCAATAAGGAACTGCCTGGAACGTCTATTGGGACTGAAATTCACACTAGGCATCAAGTGAAACTCGTAAATACGATCCATCACTAACGACAAAGGAAAAATTATTGGCTCCCTGTATCGCTTTAGAAAGTACCTGAAACCTCCTGTTATGAGCTATCTTTACAAGAGACAGATCAGACCCAAAATGGAGTATTGCTGTTACATATGGACATTTCGACAGAGTTGCGAATATTGAATTGTTTTCTATCCTACAACCTCTTTCCCCACAGGCAAAATATTGCTCGCCTCTTGCTACTCTATTGCAATTTTCCTGGTAGATTTTCGGCCAAATTACATTCCTTGGTTTGGGGGCACCAAGGAATGTAATGTATCCAGACCTTAACAGCTAGGAGCACGTACATTGAGTCGACTCATCCCCCCTTTCCCGTCATAATCCATTGTTGAGAAGAAAGTTTCATTCAGACAGCTTCTTCCCCAGAACTGTTACATTGTGGAACAGACTACTGGGAGGATGTTTCCCCAATCACGACAATATCCCTGTACGCCCTTACAACTTCATTTAGTAACCCTCTACCTTGAGTGGCTATCGGGCCTTATGTTGAGTGAACAATAGTGAACAAAAGAATTATTCAATTAATGTAGTTCAAATGTCGGGTAAGGTTGCTGCATTCAATTTCTCATTTGAGAAATAATACTGCTAGTGAGATCGCCTCTATATGAAGACGTCTGACAGCACTTCATGCAGAAATTTCATAAATTTTATAGACATTTATTGACACGTAAATAGAAATGGTTTATAATAAATATAAACTTACATTTATTGAATTCATCTCCACATTGATTTCAATATTATAACATTCCAAGTTATTGCAGATTTCAACACTTTTGATGATATTATATATGTTCCTTGTACACTTGACCCGCAAACAATTTGGTGTAGTCGTGTATGTACAAAGGAAAAATCACGACATAGAATTTGAACAATCAAATATTAATAAATATATTAACAGGAAATTATACAAAAAGAAAAATATATTAACAGGACATTATACAAAAAGAAAAATGCGAAATGAAATCTAAAATGTTCAAAGCAATCTTCAGTGTCTGTAGTTGGGTATTCACATTTTGTAGGGGCGAAAAGAATACGTCTTTTCGCTATGAAAAGTCACCGAGAAGAGAATGATTCTTTCAAATCTCGCGCCGCGTGTACTTCTCGTCAGCGGGCGCCAAATCCAAAATCTTGCCATCAGAGGTTGATAATCCAACAAATTAAATGAGGTTTAATCCGAAAAATTGAGCTTGCTATAAAAACACTAAATTCTGATCTGTTTATTTTTCCATTTTTTTTATTTTATCTTCGTGCCTTTTCTTTTATGTACTAAATGCTTTCAAGAGCAGGACGGTCATGGCTCCCCACAACATCCTGTCTTCTGTTCCTCTAAGCATTATTTATCATTTATCATCACCCTTTGCCATCGATTCACAAAAACAAATTAAAGTACTTGTTTCGCTTGTCTTTATTATTCACTGTGAGTATTAAATTCTGTAGACTCTTTGCACGTTACATGTTCAAAAATTATCGGCTGTCTTTCTAACTGTAAATATAAGTTTCCTTGTTCCAATGTCAAGTTTCTTCATCATCTGTAAGGAAACTGTCCAGCATTTACTACCATATCGAAGATTAGATATTACCGAGTAATTCAACACTTCCCTTTCTTTCGAACGCTATTTTCCTATGTCTTAATACTTTGCTTCGTTTCTGGGAAACATTTTTCGCTCAATCAGTGCGCTTCCAGATATTCCTGTCGCATTTTCCGTCATCTCTTAACTACCCAGCTAATTGGATTTCTGTATCAGCTTGATTTTGACGTCCCCAATATGTAACTCATACCATGTCTCTTTTGATAACGACCAGGAATTCTGACTTCTTAGAGTTTATCCATTCTTCTTGTATTCTTTTACTATCATTTGTGGGTGGATAATTGTCAAAGTTAGTATATTTTGCTTTTGTTTCCTATACTGTATTGTGTGTTGAGTGGGAGTAATTTTGTACACAGGGGCGTTTTTGTTTTAATAAACAAAATACAGTCAGTAATGATAGATAGATAGATAGATAGATAGATAGATAGATAGATAGATAGATAGATAGTGTACAGACTAAGATAGATAGATAGATAGATAGATAGATAGATAGATAGATAGATAGATAGATAGTGTACAGACTAAGATAGATAGATAGATAGATAGTGTACAGACTAAGATAGATAGATAGATAGATAGATAGATAGTGTACAGACTAAGATAGATAGATAGATAGATAGATAGATAGATAGATAGATAGATAGATATTAACTGACACATATGAATAGACGTAGATGTGAAAAGACATAGATGTGAAAAGACAGATAGATAGATAGATAGATAGATAGATAGATAGATAGATAGATAGATAGATAGATAGATAGATAGATATTAACAGACACATATGAATAGACGTAGATGTGAAAAGACACAGATAGATAGATAGATAGATAGATAGATAGATAGATAGATAGATAGATAGATAGATAGATAGATAGATAGATAGATAGATAGCCTTAAGTATAAAATTACCTGTTTACTGTACATATATACATGTGACTAGTTTCATAGATAGGTGCAATGGTTTAAAATCTCTCTTTTTTATTATATACAATGGTTTGCGCAAGCACCATCTCATACGCTTTTCTTAGAGCAGAGGGCTCATTATTCATGTCCGTTGTAATAATCTGAAATTAGCAAACCGAGATGCTATCTCCTCTTTGGACAGGTAGACTGTTTAACAGCCGGTGTCTGTTGGTACCAAATCGGAGGCATAGATGTCGAGAGAAGGAAGGTGAAGTGTTAGTCGAGAGGAAAAGCTAGCCGAATCATTCTCGACCGTTTACGTCTATTCATTTTGTTGCAACAGGAAACACAGTCAAGCACTTATCACGAAAGCAGGTCGATTTGAATTTACAAAGGGAAGAAGTTAGTGTCTGCTTTTTCTTATACGCAGTACACAAAATTCGTTCAAGTTTTTGGAAAAAGCACAACCGTTCTGAATGTAGGTAAATATAGGGGAATGGTAGATATCATATGGTAAAAGCGTTAAACTTTTCATTGGCCATGTTTGTTTGTAATAGTTGGCTCGGGTTCAAGACAATGATGTTGCCCTGTATCAGTAGTTTCTCGATCCTAGGTCTTTTCAAACCTCAAGGAGATTCTACGGAAAAGAGTATGGAATTTAAAGTTTGAGTATTGGTGTCTATTGTCTGTGGGGTGCCTGTTCGTTTGTAAGCATTTGAAAAGGTATACAAAAACTAGGGGTTATACTATGGACCGCCTAAACAACTGTGAGAAATACACATCTATCTAATGGGGTCGTAAAGAAAAGCGAGAAGAAAGGACTAAAACTGGATGTATAGTTGTCAGCGAAAGGAACCCCCCAAAATGCGATCTGCGAATTGGAGATGCCAAAATCGTACAAGGAGGAAAATTTAAATATCTGGGAAATGTTTTAACAGAAGATGGAAAATGCGATGCCAAAATCCGAAGGCTTGTTGAAATAGCAAAAAAAAAAATTGAATATCAATCGTTCTATATGATTATTTGCCCTGGTTTCCCCACTGAGACGAAATGTCTCACAAAATCGGATTTAATATGGGTAAAAACCGATCGAGTACACTCGGGCCAAGGACAAAAATTTCCCAGTCCCCGCAACCGTCGGTTTTGCTGACATCGGTATAACTACCGACCCCCCTTATCTAGTTCAACGGTCGATGCAGCCTCGGGCAGCTGTTACCCGGGACCGGACCCCTTTTCAGTTTTTATTTTCCCCAGTTGCGTGTCTGTCCACGGACCGAGCCACAAATGAGTTGGAACCGTGAGGTGATAAACCCTGCTCGGCATTTGCCAGTTAAGTATAATCCACGTATATGAATTCAATCTTCCCACAGCTGAAGAGAAGACATGAGGCAAGAGATATGTGACTCTACAGAAGGAGGCTGTGAATACCACGAACCGAACATGTGTGTCACGAGGAAGTTATAAGGAAAACGGAAACAAAAAGGACATTTATACTTAGAATCAGAAAGAGGCAGTCGAAATTTCTTGGCAACATAATCAGGAAAGACGGCTTGGAAAATTTGATACTCACAAGATATACTAAAGGTGAGAGGGACACAGAGAAACAGCGATAAACCCGGTCTAAGGAGCTTGTGTAAATGGAAGACAGTAGAGGAAGTGAAAGTGAAAAGATCAACCTTAGAGCTATAAAAGACAGGAATTTGTGAAGGTTCTGGAGAGACATGGCCACCCCACGAGCTGAAGGAAAACAACACATAGAAAAAGATCGAAATAGGCTTTTTATCTTCTTATTGTTTTCCTAACACTTTCGTAAACTTGATATTTATTAAGCTTCGGTTAATACAGCACAAGGGCGAATCGGGAAAAAATGGGAAGAGATTGTGTTATACCAGAATTTAAATGGCAGAAAAATGTAATTTTGAAAAGTTGAAGACTTCCACTGTTACCAGTTGAAATGATCAACTATTTGCGTACACATAACAGATAACCATACTTATGTTCTGGTGACCGTCATGAAAGATTTCAGAAATCGTAAATATGTATTGTGAATTTTCTCGAGTAAACTATCAGAAATTAAGTTTCCCTTATTGTTTTATGGAGTCAAAAATATAATTTCAAGATGTCAAAACATTCCTTAAAAATATGTAGTCAGACATACAGCTATATCACATTGAACCAGCGGTTCACATTCGATCTTTGAAATTAAACAACGTCGAGACCGGTCAGTACATAGATGGGAATAGCGGGTGTTTTAAGCTGGGATGGCCAGTCTATTTCCAATATTTCAATTGAAATTGAACACCATCCTCTATGTTTGCCACAGAACAGGCGAATGTTCATCTGTTATTCGCTCTTATTACTTTAGCTTGTAAAATTATCATCTTTGGTGATATTGTGGGTATTCTTTTAAAATATGTTTACCCCAAGCAAGGCGATAATGCCACTAAGACGCAAGGGGGGGCTACTGGCGGTGAGAGAGAATTAAAAGACTTTAGAAGGAACCGGAAACCCAATCTTCAACAGAAAACAAGGGATAAACCTCTACTCCTGTTCAAAAAACCGTGGAAGAATGTAAACTTGACGATAGGCGAACATATCTTTTCCTCTTGAGGAAAAAGATAAAAATAAAAATAAATAATGATCAAAATTTAAAGCCAAACCATCAGAAAATATAGAATGGAAAACGACTTGAGAAAGAAGCGGCCGTGAAGCTATAGAGTCTCTAAACTTCATAGTGAAGCAACTGTTTCTGAAATTGATAATAAAACAATCTACACTTTTAATTCAATTCGAAGCTACAGTTTTTAAATTTCGTGATAGATCAAGTGTTTTTAAACTTCAACTGTTTTTTTTCGTTCATACGCTGCCTATTTTTCTAAAATCCTTGGTGAAGCTCCGGTTGCTAAAGTTAAAAGGAGTTGAAGTGTTTAAAATCTAAGCTGCCAACTTTATTCTTTGCGCTTTTCCCCCTCTCTTCTTTGTTCCTTGCCTTGCTATTTTACCCGCCTGGTTTCTTATTATTTTGCTTTTATCCCTCTATATCTATCTCTCTCTCTCTCTATCTCACTCTCTCTTTCTCTCTCAATCTCTCGCTCTCTCTCTCTGATTCATTTTATTTTTCTCTCTCTGGATCTACTCCTCTGTCTCCCATTCATTCTCTCCTTCTTTTACTAACTAACTTTTTACACTCGCATTCTTTCTGTCTCACTTCTCTCGTTCTCTCTCTCTCTCTCTCTATTGTCCCATCTCATTCTTTCCTTTTCATTCTCTCTCACTCTTTCTCTCTCTCTTTCTCTCTCTCACTCTCTCTCTCACTCTCTCTCACTTTCTCGGTATATCTTTCTGTTTCTTTTTATATTTCTCTCTCTGGATTTCATCCACGGTCTACTTTCCATTCTCTCCTTCTTTTAATACTAACCTCTTACACTCGCTTCCTTTCTGTCTCACTTCTCTCGTTCTCTCTCTCTCTATTGTCCCATCTCATTCTTTCCTTTTCATTCTCTCTCTCTTTCTCTCTCACTTTCTCTCTCTCACTCTCTCTCTCTCTCTCTCTCTCTCTCTCTCTCTCTCTCTCTTTCTCAGTATCTCTTTCTGTTTCTTTTTATATTTATCTCTCTCTGGATCTCCTTCTCTGTCTAACTTTCATTCTCTCCTTCTTTTACTAACTAACTTTTTACCCTCGCTTTCTTTCTGTCTCACTTCTCTCGTTCTCTCTCTCTCTCTATTGTCCCCTCTCATTCTTTTCTTTTTTCCTCTCTCTCTCTCTCTCACTTATTCTCTCTCTCTTTGTCCCCTTCCTTTTTCTGACACTCTCTATTCTGCTCTATCGTCTTTTACCTTCTCTCTTCATGTCTTCCCTTTACGCTCGCTCTTTCTTTACAGTTTCACTCCTTTTCTTGCTGTTTCATTTTCTCTCTCTTTCTCTCTCTTTCCCTTCCCCCTTTCTCTCCATTCTCCCCCCATATCTATCCATCTCTCTCTCTCTTTCTCTCTCTCTCTTGCTCGTTCTTTTGTTATTGTTCTTCCTTCACTTGTTGTGGTTTGGGTTTTTGCGACTACTTTTTCTTATCTTTCTCCTTCTGTACGCATCACTTACAACGACATTACAATTACAGATAAGACTGCCGAAATATTTAATTGAATTCTCTTTGCCCCGTTTTTTTTTTTTTTTTTTTTCCTGTCTTCATTCTTCACTGGAATCACTGGCTTTCCATATTTCTTTTCATTTTATTCCTTCTTTTATTTCTCATTGATTTTTTCTTTTAGTTTTGTTTTGGATGTAGGGGTGTGTCTTTCTTGTTAACCCACGCTTTAAAATACCAAGTACTCAAAGACCATCGCTATCTTTCTTGTTAACTCCCTTTATCTCTATCACTCTTTCATTTACTCTATCCCTCCCCCCTCTCTATCCCTCCCTCTCTCTTTCTCTCTTTCCATATGTCTGTCAATCTATCTTTCTTTCTTTCTATCTATCTATCTATCTATCTATCTATCTAGATATCTCACACACAAACAAGCCTACACACATGCACCTTTTCTTTTCTTTATATCTCTATAAAAGTCTTTTTTGCTTATCTCTATATTCAGTTCTCTCTTTTGATTTATCTCAGTATCTATGTTCAAATTCTCTCTCTCTCTTCCGAAGTGCCATGTCTCTATGTCTATCTACATCTAATCAATTCTATCAAGACTCGTCTGTTTAATTCTATATATGGACGATGATAGTTCAATAATTCTGTAGCCTTACACGTAGTTATGAGATGAATTTTAAATCTTAATATTCTTCAGTCTAACGTTTATATGATTAATATTACTCAATAAACAAATTGAATTTACCAGGAAGGAGATTATACTGGAAGAAATGTGCTTTTCTCATCATTAGGTTACACATGTATTAACATAGACCTACACATCTATCTATTTATCTCTCTATATACATTTCACCAAATTAATTATCAATCTCTCTGATAGATAGATAGATAGATAGATAGATAGATAGATAGATAGATAGATAGATAGATAGATAGATAGATAGATATGAACAGAAATAGATAGATAGATAGAAAGATAGATAATGAACAGTCTAAAATAGATAGATAGATAGATAGATAGATAGATAGATAGATAGATAGATAGATATAAACCAAAATAGATATAAACCAAAATAAATATGAAAAGAGATAGATAGATAGAGAGTGACAGATAGATAGATATATAGATAGATAGATAGATAGATAGATAGATAGATATGAACAAAATAGATACGAACAGAAATAGATAGATAGATAGATAATGAACAGTCTAAGATAGATATATATATAAATAGATAGATAAATAGATAGATAGATAGATAGATATAGATAGATAGATAGATAGATAGATAGATAGATAGATAGATAGATAGATAGAAACCAAAATAGATATGAAAAGAGATAGATAGATAGATAGATAGATAGATAGATAGATAGATAGGAACAAAAAGATATGTACAGAAATAGATAGATAGATAGATAGATAGATAGATAGATAGATAGATAGATATGAACCAAAATAGATATGATCATAGATAGATAGATAGATAGATAGATTGTATTTTATCATTGCAAACAAACACTGTCTTTCGGACTCTTTTGATTTCCAACGAGACCTTTTGCAACATTGTCAGGAGATATTCTTTATGAGAGCGAGAAGAAATTGTTAAGGCAAACTGAACTTTGGTTAAGCAATATTAATGTTTGTTAAGCTATCACCTCTGAAGAAAACAATTTTTCTTTCAACAAGTCAATGGAAATTATATTAAAAAATAATATTACTTTTCTATTTTGTTACTGCATCTAACTAACTGTAAACATTTTTTTTTATTTCATTGATTAAATTTATCGCGGAATTGGTCGTGAGGCTTCATTTTCTTCACACTTTATTATATATATATATATATATATATATATATATATATATATATAATATTTTTATATATCAGTTCATAAACTCCATTCTATTTCATGCTATGACTTAATATTTCAAGATATTTTACGTACATGTATATCTGACCAGAATTTTGGTCTTTTCTTTAAGTTTATAATTATTTTAAAGGAGTCGACCATAGTCGGGATCATCAAGTCAATACGAACGAACATTCCCTTAGAAATGTCTCTTGTTTTCCTAAAATGCTGAAAAGCATTATATATATATATATATATATATATATATATATATATATATATATATATATATATATATATATATATATATATATATATATATATAAGAGGTTCGGATTGAGGAATCGGAGAGCCGAGTTCGAATTCCAGTCGAATCCATTGCATTCAATTACGAGCTAATAGAAAGGTATGAATCCTCTTCTCCCCCCCTATCTATGGGGAAATAGCAGCACAGACTGGGTTCTATAGCCTTAGAAGAAAGGTAACTCTGAATTCAAAACATGCGGGGGATTATTTGAGAACTTTGTGGCACGTAGTACACCAGATCTCTGTATTCGACCCTTCAAAAAGTGTAGCTGGTTCCACACAAACCCTTCACCAATATAATCAAATCATATGTGCTGGTGTCTGAAAATCTGTCGATTCCTAGGAACTGAGCTGCTTGACCCCCATACGTCGAATACAACGGGAGAGTCCAGCATTTATATATAGAGAGAGAGAGGAGTGGAGGGAGAGAGAGATAAAGGGTGCGTCGAGTAAATTGTCGCCATTTTATATTTTTATTTCGCGCATGCGCGTTATTATATTTTTGATTTTGTTGACTACACAGTATAGTAGGATCAGTTGGACACCATCTGTGAGAAAAAGACCACCATGACGCAAGAAATATGGAAACGTCATGCTTTACCGCTTGGCATTTGTGCTGGAACCTCCAATACGAACATTTCATAGTTTGGGTGTCAATCTGAGGTCAGTGCAATGGATTCGGAAATACGTTGGATGAATCTAATGGTGATTACGAAGGCAGGGCAGCTCGGAAAACTCATTCTGATCGTTCTGATAAGAACTTCCGAATTTGTTGGTGAGATCCAGGCCAAGTCAATCAGGTTCATAGCCAGGAACTGGGTTTTGTATCAGGCAGGTAGTGCATGAAGACATTCGGTAATTTTGATACCAGATGAGAAAAGGCCAATTTTTATCCGAAGCTATGAAAGACAAGAGGAAAGACCCCGTTACGAAGATTTTGAAAAAAAAACTGAAGCATCTCCTCCAACCGAACATGCTTTGCTTTTTCTCAGACTAGAAACATTTCTGCCAGGAAAAGATGGTGAACCCATAGAACAACCGTTGGTTTCTTGTGTCTCCCAAAGATGTCCGGAATGAAAGCCACATATCCAATCAACATCATGATGTTTAGACTGGTAACCAGTAATGGCGATGTTATATCTCCATTCATCTTTCCACAGAACCTCTGACTCAACTCAGAAGCCTACATCAAGTACTTTGAGGGTGTAGTGCTTCCCTAGGTCAAGGTAGTGTCTGCTGGAAGACCCTATGTCTGGAAAGAGGACTTTGTGCCATGCCACACAAGCCGCTGAAAAGATTTATAGCTGTCAGGCAATTTCTACGACCACCCCCACCCCTGACATCTGGCCGCCTAACTCCTCAGACTGAAACATCCTTCATTATTATGTGTGGGGCGCAGTTGAGCGAGAGACCAAAAAAATCCTTGTTACACCAAAGATGAATACAAGGATTATGGCAGCATTTACCAGCATAAATAAGGAGACCGTCTAGAAGAGTTGCAGACGATTCCGAAGTCGTCTGGAGGTCATGGTTGAAGCCAATGGCGATTTTATTGAGTAAAATTACTCATTAGTATTTCAGAATATTTTTGTGTAATTTTGGTAAATATATCTGTTAAAATGGGATGTCAGTGTTATTTTCATTTTTGCGTAATTTAGACATTTTATCCATAGCACACTGTGTGTGCATATATATATATATATATATATATATATATATATATATATATATATATAAAGTGATTTTGGTTTCTTCGCTACAAAGTAATAACCATGTTTCAAAAATGGAAGCTAAAAACTTCAAATTTAATTATATAATTAAATTAAAAGCATTTGTTCCGTTTCATCTTCAAGCGAATTTGGAATAACTTATTTTAAAATTTACTGAGTTTTAAACGCACATATAAATTCATAATTTCCGGTTTCCCAGGATACAGAGAAATCCACTCATTTAGACAGGGGAGGTAGCGTGTTAATTTTTATTAACTATTGTTGTATCAATTATGAGTTACGTTCGAAAAAGAGGTTAAGTTTAGGGAGGGTAGGGGTATTTTTCCAAACGGATTTTGACATCCGTTAAATGCATGTCGTCTAGTTTTTTGTGTGTGTTTTTTATTAACGACAAAAAGTTTTTCGGCATTCTTTCCGTTAAATTCGTACTTGTATACTTAAAGATTCTTTCTAAAAGGGGCATTTTGGTTAGAATACGTTATATTAAACTACAATTCTAAAATATTATTTTTACTCTTAGTTACTAATAGACTATATTTCCTTTTAAAACAATAGTAATAGAATTACTTAAATTATTTAAAATTATTATTACATATCAAATATAAGTATGTATATTACTAGCTCCCATTTTATTAATTTTTAATTTTTATTTTATTTTTAAATATCATTTAATAAAATTTTTGGCAATGTCGGCAAAGAATAACGATTTCATTTCTTTGATTCAGTAAATTTTTATTTTTTATAAACTTAGTAATATATAGTTTCTCATGTATGCACAAAAGACGTGGGTCATTTAATGACCTACATATTCTAGCTTTTCTTATTAATTTCCATTTTACTGTAGATGTTTTATTGGATTCTTTTAATTTGAAAAGTATTTATTTATCCTAAATGAAGTTTGATGCTGATTAAATCTCTTTTTGAACTCATGACTTTTTTTTTTTTAATTTTTTTTATACAATAGTTAATAAAAATGAACACGCTACCGCCCCAATCTAAATGATTGGATTTCTTTGTATCCTTGGAAACAAGAAATTATGAATTATATGTGCGTTTAAAACTCAGTAAATTTAAAATTAAGTTATTCCAAAATTCGCTTGAAGATGAAACAGAACTAATGCTTTTAATTTAATTATATAATTAAATTTGAAGTTTATAGCTCCGGTTTTGAAACATGGTAATTCCTGTGTAGAAAAGTAACCATATTTTAAATCAGTTAATTTATAATATTTATGCTCTGTAAATTTACGTTGAGCACTATTCTGTAAAAATAAAAAATATCAATAAGAACACCGGATTATATATCTTACTGTTCTTTCTTCATATATATATATGTATATATATATATATATATATATATATATATATATATATATATATATATATATTATTGATTGATTTGTTTCTTTAACGACATATCCACTCCTAATGGGTCATTTAATGCTGAAAAAATTCATTTACTTGGGCGCTTTGATATAATAAATATGTTATTCTGCTTCAACAGTTGAATAGAATGAATAGAAGGTAGATGATACTCGCCTTCATTTCAAGTCTGATACGAAATTTTTCTTCGGCTACAAGATGTCTTTGGCACTATTCAAGCTGTAGTCAATTTTAACCAATTTTCTTGAACCATCAGAATCTTATACCCACCAAATCTTAATTTTTCGTCGTGCAACGCGGATTCAATTCGCTTTCTTGTCGCCTTTCTGACAAGTTCACACCTACTAAAATGCAGTTACGTCTGCACTCTGCAGTTCATACCACTTTGATCAACTTAATTTTGTCTTCAAATGCTTTTTCTTTAAAGCTGGTTTCCTTATTGAAATTAAATTCTTCAGACCATGTTCTTGCAGGATGCACTACCGATACCAAACTCTCACTTATTCATCAGTTGTTTATTTTTCAATCTGCTTTTTGTTGTACTAATCAGTCTCCGTATAAGCTATGCTGCAGCTTTTGAAGTCGACTATAGTTTGGTCAATTCAAAACACTTCCAATGCTTTGAGACTTCGAGAGGATTTCTGAAATCTCGTTTCTTGACATTCCAAGTTCCTTAGCAATTGTTCGCTGATTCATATGATTGACCATCTTCACTATGTTCATACTGCTTCCTTTGGAAATTTTCGCCATGATTTCAAATAATGAAAAATACAAGAATTCAATGTTATTATTAATGCTATGTGTTGAAATTAATTAATTAATTAATTAAATAATTAATGCTATATGTTGAAAATGATCGGTGCTGTTCCGAAAAAAATACCTGCTTTTTAGTGATGGAACAGAAAACAAAAAAGGTCAAGAAGCCAAAGGTCAAATTTTGTACGGCTTTTTTGGGAGTCATCTCGCATTTTCTTTCCTCATTAAGAATCCTTGCTAAAAATATGATAATTAGGTATGAAAATGACCCTATTGTGGCCGAAGTGTCATCTCTAAACAGCACAATGAAACATTCACTTATAAGATAATTATTAGAGATTTACAATAGTTGAAAAATTACCGAAAACTTTGACGCGGTAATGTTGAAAGAAAGAGAAATATTTTGTTGCAGAAACTTCTAGTCTTTTTACATCAGCATTTCTATACATTTATTTACATAATCTAAGATCTTGAAAACAAATGTACCAACCGTTCTGGTTTCTCTACAGTTAAGTTTCCAAATTAAATTTTCAGCAAGCAAAAACCTACCTACAAGATAGGTGTATACTTTTAAAATTTAGCGGGACCCTTCGAGTTTTCTTTTTTTTATGAAATGAAAAGAAAAAATAAAGAAATCTATGCATATTGATCAGATTTTAATTTTCTTTGTTAATATTGTGGTAAGAGCCAGTCTTGTATGTTTGTATGTGTGTTTAAATGAGTTCTGATGGAGCAGAGGTCGGATAGGTGTAATGTAAGTCATCTGGATAGAGATGTATTAGTGTGACCAATGCAATTATTTATGAATTTGGTTTGATCATGAACACAGTTCCTTAAGGAGCCCTTGAACTCATAAATAATGTTGGTTTTCTTGTTGTTTTGATTTTGCAGGTTTGTTGTTATTTTGATGATAAGTTTAGCTGTTTTTAATCTTTTGTAATAGATATTTTTTTGTTCGGATCACTTGGGGTCGTTCTTTATGATATTTCTAAGTGAAGATTCATCTTCTACTTTCCGTGCATTTGGCTTTTATAGAAAATGTTTACGTTATTATTTATGTTATTATTTACTTTGGAAAGAAATAATCTAATCTGGTGGTCGATGTGGTAGTTAAGAAAACCATTGTTAACTAGTGTCTGTTTTGTATTGTTGAGTTCTTTAAGGCAAAGTAGACGAGAGGATGAATTCTCGTGTGCTCTCTTTAGGATTTTTTTATGACTGCTATTTTTTTATCTAAGTGGCCATTCACTCTTAAAATTAAGGTGTCAAGTGTTTCTGCTAGTGGTTTTTTATACAATGAGGTGGTGAAAGTGTTGTTATTTACACACACACACACAAACCTACCAGACTCCATCCGAAACATACTATTAGAAAATACAAACATAATAACCTCATGCATGTCTAAAAAATTATTAAAAATAATTGAAAATTAATAATAAAAAAGAAAAAGCAAACACTCAATAATATTAACTAAGTACATGGTCACAATGTGTTGTGTTCGGAAAATAAAACATCCCTATAACTCTAGATTCATACACACAACCCATACACTGAGTTGAAAAGTAAAAATAAAGTTATCCTTAAAATGGCCAAAAGTATAGCCTATAGCACTCGGAAATACATAACATTTGGACAGTTTTTATACATTTTGTGTCCAGAAAAGAAAACATAAGAAAAATGAAATAAAAAGCTTAATCACAATACCTTGTCAGTCGCCTTTAACGAAACATATATATATATATATATATATATATATATATATATATATATATATATATATATATATATATATATATAAGGCGGGGGTACTATCACACTTAAGAAAGCACAAATGAAATGTCTTTCCCTTACCTGATTTTCTCCACAATAGCCCCTGAACAAAAAGTACCATCGAATGATGACTCTCATTTATCGTTCACGATAGTAGAGTCCACCACTATATATATATATATATATATATATATATATGTGTGTGTGTGTGTGTGTGTGTGTGTGTGTGTGTGTGTGCGTGCGTGCGCGCGTGCGTGCGTATATAGTGTGTGAGAAGGAGTGAGAGAGACAGGTAGAGAGAAGGGTGAAAGAGAAATAGTTTATTCAGCAGACGAGAGCGACAGAAAGGCAGACTGGCAGACAGTAGACCGAAAGGGTGGACACTCACTTCTTGTTTTCTCCATGTTTTACGTCAGAAAAGTTTTATGGAAATTATATTCCGTGTCTAATCCTCATTCGAATGAGTAAAAAGAAAAATATTTTATCGCAGATAATTGCATTTTAATAGGTGACTCCGTTGCAAGTTCCACGCAAATAGATTTGCCGCCTGCTTTAAAACCTGAAAGTTAACATATCACAGACATATATATATATATATGTGTGTGTGTGTGTACGTGTATTTAGGCAGCAACCCTTCTTTCATGTACATTTCATTGAATACAACAGACAAGGTGCTTTTATTTAGATTTTTATACAATTTCTCATGTGATCTAATTTTTTTTCTTTTCAGATGATAAATTATACAAAAACTGTCCCAATGTTCTTTTTATTATTTAACAGTTAAAATATTTAAACCTTGAAAATGGCCAAATGTATAGCCGAAAGCGCTCGGCTAAAAAGAACATTCGGACAGTTTTTATATAATTTATCATCTGAAAAGAAAAAAAATTATTAGATCGCATGAGAAATTGTATAAAAAAACAAAATAAAAGCACCTTGTCTGTCGTATTTAATGAAATGAGCATATATATATATATATATATATATATATATATATATATATATATATATATATATATAAAAGTGAACATAGAAGTCAACACTTAGAGGCGACAGTCTGTTTCATGCTAGATGCAATCGTCAGGCCACATATATATATATATATTCATAAGTAAAGCAGTTGGCAAATCTGTAGACGTCAATTTAAACATATTTTTATATGACGTGTCAGCTGTCAATATACCACATAATACCCTTAGCCTTAGAGCAGGTAGAATGGAGATCAACGTGTTTTAGTGAACTCGGCAGTTTTCAATCTGCTTGTCTGAATCATCTTCAAGAAGCGAGAGCAAGATCTAAAAGGTCAGCCAATCTGACAGTGATCTCATCTCACAATCCTCACTCTTGCTCCATACGTGGCCTCCTTTGTAAATCACTAGCGGGTCTTAAATGCTACTTAAGATTATCGCACAAAATTTCATAACTGAATCAACTAAGCTGTCAGGTCCTCATACGTCGAAACCTATATATATATATATATATATATATATATATATGAACAAGTGTGATTATTATAATCAGTGTCGACATAGAAATCAACACTACATGGTGAGGGCTAGCAAAGTCTGTTACGTTCTCGTCAAATGCCCCAATCTTGTTCTTAATTTAAACACTGATGACCTGGCCGTTTCCAAGAAGCTGGCTATCTCCGAGTCGCTTTGATTGATGTTTAGTGCCCGAGACGAGGAGTGTTTTTAATTTTGTATCGGATTGGATGTTGCTATCTTAATGTCCTCAATACTTCAGAAAGTGGAATCGGAATGCTAAAGGTTAGCGCATGCCGCGTAACATTACATTAGGTCGGTTTCTGTTTATGGCCCGCTGAAATTGTATTCTCACATACCTGGCGAACTCAACTTAACTGAGAGGCGGTGCTGAAAAGTTCTTGGATCAACTCACTTCTCAAAATTTGGGCATTTGAGCAAACATCAGTTCTTTTGTTTTGTTTATGGTTTTCTTCAACGAGGACGTCTTCGTAGAAATGAGAAAGTTTCAGTACCTGCTCGCAATCACATTTCTTCTTCTTCCTTTTCTTCTTCTTCTTCTTCTTCTTCTTCTTCTTCTTCTTCTTCTTCTTCCTCCTCCTTTTCTTCTTCTTCTTCTTCTTCTTCTTCTTCTTCTTCCTCCTCCTCCTCCTCTTCTTCTTCTTCTTTTTCTTCCTCCTCCTCCTCCTCCTCCTCCTCTTCTTCTTCTTCTTCTTCTTCTTCTTCTTCTTCTTCTTCTTCTTCTTCTTCTTCTTCTTCTTCTTCTTCTTCTATATTATCCGCAGAGAACGTAAGCGGCCATAATACTTTTCTTGTGTCTCTCTTTCCTTCAATAAGTACAGCGTGTCCAATTTTCAAAGCCTTCTTTCCGCATTATGCGTCCTGGAAATTTCAGTTGTTTTTTATTATTATTCTAAGCACAAGCGTCCCTTTTTGTTTGCATTTTCCTTAAATCTTCCTCGTTACTCACACGCTCACTCCATGCTATTCCCAGCATCCTTCTGTAGAGACGCGTCTCTGTTGCTCAAAGTCTCATCTTTATCTATAAGTGAATGTTTATTAACTGAAAAACTGAATGTCCAACTGAAAAATTATATATGTAAGCAATCAGTAAGAACAGAATTCATTGAACTCTGGTTCGATTGCAGAGGTCACCAAGATTACAATCTGCAGAATACATCCTGCTCGACACAAGATTGCATTTCTTTGTAACTCTAACGTTTCTCCTTTGTTCTGAAGACGTATCATGGTAATTACATGAAAGAACCAAATGAAACCCATTCATTTCATTTTTATTCAGGTACTAGTTCGTTTCCCGTCGCTTCGCAAGAAGATCAAATTTCAAATCTAACTTGTTTGTCCATTTAAATATTTTTTTTTCTTTTGGCCGGAGAAAATGTGTAAAATATATACTGTAGTCCTCCTTGTGAAAAACTTGAAGACCACTGCTTAAACGTAAGACGATGTAGTGAGTCCCGATAAAAATAAAATGTAAAAATATAATATGTAAAAAAAAATAAAAATAATTCAAATTAAAATAAGGCATTTGCGCTTTCCTTTAAAACTCTCTCTCTCTCTCTTTCTCTCTCAATAAATCTCTCTCCCCCTCTCCCAATCTCTCTCCCCTCTTTCTCTCTCTCTCTCTCTCTCTCTCTCTCTCTCTCTCTCTCTTTACTTCTCTCAACTAACGAGGAGGCAACCCTCAAATAAAAAAGAAAGAAAAACAAAAGACTGAACCCGCCCCAAAACACCAGAAGTTTGCATGAGCAGAGCACACTTATTTGTGACTTAAAAGTACCAAAACTCAGGAAGGCTCCACGCATAACATCCGTTAAAAAAAATGAAAAACAAAGGAATGCCGGAAAATAAAATAATTTACCCAATCAAAAAAAAATGAAACAGAGACTGTAATGTTAGCTAAAACCAAAGTTCCCGCCACAAATACTGAGCCTATTCAAAAGGATGTAAACTGACACCTCTGGCAGATAAAATGACATGAGAGGACGGAACAAAAGAACGTTACCGCGTAGAAACCGGCCATGCGTGACACGTGAAGAAACAGATACGAGGTCATCTGCTACTAACATTTCCACTCTGTTCAGAACTGAGAAAAACAGCAAAATGACATCGACCTAATTTCTGAGCTTACTAACATCTCTACCACGGTCTTACTTCAAAACACCGAAAGAGAAATTTCTCCAGATTGCTATCGATATCCGCCTTATTAACGAACATTTTGCTACTCCGAATACCAAAGGAATTACTCTTCACTCTAAAGAAAATAAATAAAAATATATTATTTATTTTAACCCCTGAGTCAGTTAGTTTTTATGTCCTATGTTCCCAATAAAATAATTATTCTACCATACTGGTAACGTTCTGATGTGAACACATATGCCACAACAACATAGATAAATACTTAAATCACTTATCACTTATTACCCTGAACTCTTTTCGTCTGAAGAATACATAGCAAGATGATGTATAACATACGAGCATGAAATTATGAACGAGCAACAGAATTTAGTAAATTCGGTCAATTATGAAGTTTTAAGTTCCAGTAGGCACCCAGCCTTTATCTGATTATCGTAATAATATCAACTCATATATTTCTTGTTGTATAATTTATGGTGCCTTCGTTTATAGCTTCGTGGAAACAGACAGATGGATTAAATAGAGTTGCCGTTCAAGAAACTATGCCAAACTTTGGCTATTATTTCCAAATATTTAAGTATGTTTTTCTGACGCCCAACATAGCCATGTAGTTTAAATAGATACTTAGAAATCTTGTTCATAAGTAGAACAATTGGCAAATCTGTAGACTTCAATTTAAACATATTTTTATTGGGTTCTTTTATAGTTTTAATATCAGCATAAATAACTAATTGTCGGTAAATAACCTTGGGAAAGGTATGGATCCACCTCTTCTCCTCCAAGCTATGGGTTAATTAGTAAGACTTGTGTCACTAAATCATTATTCTCCGCATAAAAATTCTTAAAATCTAAAAGTATTTTCTGGCTTTAAATAATCTGCAAAGACTTTACAAGCCGTAGAAAACGAATCAGTCTATCAAATTGTATTGTCTTTTCTCCTCAGTAATGTCATCGCATTCTCTTCCGCTCCCAGTAACCTCTTGCATCTTAGTGGCATTATCGCCTTGCTTGGGGTGAAATGAGTTTTAAAAAAACAGCCATTATGAGGTGGTGACAGATAAATAATGGTTAATGTGCTAATCTACCTGAACATTACGGATGAGTAGTGAATTTGATCCTCACTAGGTGTCCCATACTTTTGGTATTGTGCCAAACTCAGCTAAGTTTAGTAAAATAATAACTATGTGTGTGAAAGGGAAAAAGTACGTGTTATGTGTGTAAAAGAGTGAGTGTGAAAGAATATGTATCATCGTGTGTGTGTGTTTGAATGTGCAATGGTGAAATATGTATGTCTACGTGTATGTGAGAGTGAAAGAGTGTGTGTCTACGCAAGTGGGTGTGTGTGCTTGTGTGAATATGCGAGAGTGAAATGTGTGTGCCTATGTGTATGCGTGTGCATGTGAAAATGAAAGAGTGCGTATCTACGTGTGTGGGTGTGTGAATGCGCAAGAGTAAAATGTACGTGTCTATGTGTGTGTGGGTATGTGTGTGTGTGTGTGTGTGCGTGCGTGTGTGTGTGTGTATGAAAGAGAGAGACTGAAAGATTATGTGTCTACGTGTTTGCGTGCATGTGTGAATGTATGCGGCTACGTGTGTGTTTATGCATATGTGTGCGTGGGAGAGTAAAATGTATGTGCGTACTTGTGTGTGTGTGTCTGCATACATATGTGAAAGTGTTAGAGTGAAAGAATATGCGCCTACGTGTATGTGTATGCATTTGTGAATGTGTGAGAGTGAAATGTATATGCCAACATGTGTGCCTGCTTGTGTGAATGTGTAAGAATGAAAGACTATGTGTCTATATGTGTGTGAATGAATGAGTGTGAAAAAGTATATGTTTAAGTGTGCATGTATGTGTGTTCATGCGTGAGTCTCTATGCATGCGCCTCGTTTAACTTTTATTCAAATTTCAAAATTTATTTTTTTTAAGTGCACGATGTTTTTATTTCTTCTCTTTCGTTATTTAAGTCCTTGAAATCTTTCTGGAATTGAACGAAATTTATTCAGACACGTTTTACGCGAATATATCTTCGTCTTTCTTTGCAATTGAGAAAAGATTACGAGCTGAATTAGAAAGAAAAAAAATTACCTAAAAAAAATTAATTTTTGTTTCATTTCTACGATTCGTGGGAACAACTATTCTTTACGTCTTTAGAAAAAAATAATTATTTACCGCTCAATTAAATTTTAATAAGAAACACGCATGCGCACATACACAAGCACACAAACGCCTGGGATCATTCATTATCGACATACACCAACTTCATTCAGTAACCCTTTACTATGAATGGCTCATTTGCACAAACAAGCACATATTCTATTCGAAGTATTCCGATCGTCATTGATCATTTTCCAAAGAAAATGCTAGAAATCGACAGGTTGAACGTTTAGAATGGTTATCAGAGTCGTGGTCCCCGAAACCCCCATCCGGGTGCGGATCACAATAACAAGAAGGGCCCAGAACGAACGTCCAGTTAAACAATTTATGATGTCTTATTCTAAAATAATAAGAATCCAGGTAGAACTCAATGTACAGGAAAAGAGTAAGAATAAAATATAAAAGGCTTAAGCACTAATATTCCTTGGTTATAATTTATTACTTGGAATCGTAATCACAATCCAATTCATCAGACCTACAAATTAAAAAAAAAAGACCTACAAATTCAAAAAAAAATTCTTTTTTTTTTTGAATTTGTAGGTCTGATGAATTGGATTGTGATTACGATTCCAAGTAATAAATTATAACCATGGAATATTAGGCTTTGAGCCTTTTATATTGTGTGTGTGTGTGTATATATATATATATATATATAATCTTATAAATATAAGTAATTATACTCGTCTGGAAAAACCTTAGGTGTTTTGACTTGTAAAATGAACAAACCAATATCCAAGGAAAAATAAGGAATAAAAAAGAAAGAACTAAGAACATGTAATTGAGGCGAAAACAATCGTCCAGAATCCAAGCTCAGAGTCCAAAGAAAAAAACCTGCAACACGAGTAAAGCAAAAGTAACTAAGCAAAGTGCTCAATACACTAAGTAGAGCAAATCTAATTAAAAACCTAAAGAGCTAGGTGAAACCTGGCTCTTTAGGTTTTTAGTTATATATATATATATATATATCTGTGTGTGTGTGTGTGTGTGTGTGTGCGCGCGCGTGTGTGTGTGTGTGTTTGTGGGTGTGTGTAAAATAAATAGGTTAGTTAATAAAACAAGAACAAGCAAAAGTGTACCAAAATAATCAGCATGATAAACACTTATTAAATATTAATTATTAATCATATGACAGAAATGAAGCACGGAAAGAAAGGTTTTAAGTTCGGAATTTTCGGACACGCCTGTGTCCTACATCAACAGACCGAGGAACAAACAGAGAAATGGGAATTACTCACCAACAGTTGCTTTTATCGATCGTGTATTTTCTGGTGAAAATCGTATTGTTAGCAAAAAAACCGATGTGTCTGATTTCTCGATGCGCAAAACCTTTTATGAAAATAAACTTAAATTTATCGGTGTAAAAGCGTTAGGCAGGTCTATTATTGCTAATGTGTGTCGTGGGCGGGGAGTGAGTTATACGTCGGGGAGGGGTAAGACGTGTCGCAAGTTGTAGCCAAAATTATCGGACCAAGTTATCAAGTCTAGAAAGACAGACACACACACAAGAAGAACAATCAACATATAAGTTATTTATAAAAATCGCGAAAACAAGAAAGTTGACAGACTTTTGGTGATATCTCCTGACGAGTGGACCGAACAATTACACAGAAATTCGTCTACTCTGGAGTAGAAGTGCTGAATATAACATCAATCGCTAAGTGACAAATTTATGTTTAAATGTTTATAAAAATGATAATGCCAACTTTAAATAAAAAATCAATATTTTTTTCATATAGTTTTAGGGCCATTTACTTTAATATAATTTTTAAATAAATACCCGTTTATTTTAAATATAAAATAAAATAATTATCCCCGTTTATTTTATATATATAAAATAAAAATCCCATCTATTTTAAATACAACATATATTTTTAAAATAAAAAAAAACGTAATCCCCGTATAATATACTGACCGGACCAGCATTGCGTTAACCAGATATTTTTTTATTAAAATTTAAATTATGTAACGGTCAGTCTCTACCCAGCACCTGAAGAAAACACATCGTTGTTTTTGCAACAGTGAAATTAATGTCTACCATGCTAGCGATTGAAAGTCTTAACAAAGATGTCGATAGGGATATTATCTCTTTTAAGAATTTCGATCTCCAAGCCGCTTTTCATTGCCAAACGCGTAAATATTAAAGGGAAATGACTAGAAACAGGGGAATTAACTCTTATTCAGAGCATTTTAGAGTTACTTCCCTTGACCTATTAACACGTATTAGTTCATAAATTCATTTTAAAAAATGATCCCTGTTTTCATGATAGTCCACTGATATTTGTTTAA
This sequence comes from Acanthosepion esculentum, assembly GCA_964036315.1. Classification (NCBI taxonomy): domain Eukaryota; kingdom Metazoa; phylum Mollusca; class Cephalopoda; order Sepiida; family Sepiidae; genus Acanthosepion; species Acanthosepion esculentum. The sequence continues at coordinate 135,932,394 of OZ038484.1, read as the reverse complement.
ATTCAACATATGAATGTAAAGGCAGATTTTCACAATTTCAATTCGTATTTCTCTTGTATTATTTACCTGCTATTTTTTCTATGCATCTTCAAAAGTTAGAAGACCTGAAATTGAGAAACTATTTCGGTTACATTTTAATGTTTGATAATCCTCGAAATTAAATCAACTTAAAGTTTGAGAATACTTCAAAATGAACCGAATGGGAATAAAAAGTGTCATTATTTTAGGACTGTTTTCCGATTTTTATATTTTTCTCAACTTTAAAAACATATATTAAATTTATTATGTGTAGTGACACTGGAAAATAATTATATGCCTAATTTACATACGTGCAAGAGAAAGCCTATATAACTCGTCACTGAGAATAACGTGAGAGGACAAGCTTAGCGACGGACCAGTGCTAAACCTCGATTTCACATCAGTGGCGTCGCCGATAGGATACCATTTGTCTCTAGAAGATTCAGATTTTGTGGATGTATGGATTCGATGTTTTTCTGCCAGTGCGAGAAGTAAAAAGCTGAAAGACAACAAGGAGGACATGCTTAGCGACGGACTAATGCTAAACCTCGACTTCACATCATTATGTTTCTATTTTACTTATAAAGAGCATACCACAAAATTATGAGCAGATTCTATATTTTAATAGCAACTTAGATTGCAAAATTTTTCCTGTGAAGTGAGTTCCGATAAAAAAGATCTTAGCTGAATCTCAGAGTCCGTTCAAAAGGAAAAAATCTGACCCCACAGAGCTAGAAGAAAAAGGGCCAACGAGAGTAACAACAAAAGTCGCTACCGCGTGAAGAAGTAGTTAAGTGGTCATTAGCTAATGCTATTTCTACCCTCCTTAAGGCCGAGAAAAACACAATCGATTGACACTGACCTATTTTTAATATTACTACTACGCATTGCACAGTCTGCAAAACGATTACAAACGAACTTTCTCCACACTTCTACAGTAGTCCCCCGCTATTAGGCGAACCAGTTTACCGCGATACCCGATGTACTTCGGGTGGGTAGTGTACCCCAAGATTTTGCTCTCGTACCCTCAATATCGCTCAATTTTTAGAAATTCCACCCTATTTTATCAATTTCTGGGCCATCTTCTTCACGATCGACAGAACAAACAACAATCATCAGATGGGTCTTAAATTGTTTTAATAATTACGCCCCTTTTCACACGTTTTACCTTGATTTTGATGACTGCTGACCTGAGATGGAACAAATACATTGAGTCAATAGCTTCGTCCACCGCAATGAAAGTTCGCTCCCTGTGCCGCGCCAGGAGATTTTTCTCCCTGGAATCGATCCTTCAAATCTACAAATCAACCATTCGCCCTTGCATGGAGTATTGCTGTCATATATGGTCCGGTTCCCCTTCTGTTTGTCTCAAGGTTCTTGATAAAATCCAGAGACCGATATGCAATGTCATTGGCCCTGATCTGGCATCTCGTCTGCAGTCGCTCTCTCACAGACGTGCCGTCGCCCCCCTCGGTCTTTTTTAGAAATACCTTCACGGTATCTGCTCCGATGAGCTGCTTTCGCTGGTTCACAGACTTCATGAATTCAAGCGCTCAACTAGGCTGGCATCCTGCTCTCACCCTTTCACTGTCGAAACTGTTAAATATAGCCGTCTCTTCTACTCCAATAGCTTCATGTCTCGCACCTCTCACCTGTGGAACTCCCTCCCATCATCCTGTTTCCCTGATAGCTATAATCTCCAACTATTCAAATGTAATGTCAATCAACGTCTCCAGATGTCTTGATCTATCCCCTATCCTTCTCTTCATCCTTCCTCTATCACTCCCATTTGCTCTCGCTCCAACTCTCTGTAACCCCTTGCGTACTTGTGGCTTCCCGCCTTGCTTGGGGTGAAACGCTTAAAAAATGAAAAAATATCAAGCAGCCCAAATTTTGCGAAATTTTAAACACCTCGGCCATTTTACACCTAATCTAATTGTATTGGTAATAATTACACATGATTACTTTATATATCTATTTCCCGCGCGATCAAAAAGTTCCTATAATGTCGGACTAATTAACTGGAATTCAGTCACTGCAATAAGATACCACGAGTGGGGTATAAATAAATTTTCTTTGGTTGATCATGTTCAGTTTGACTGTGAAACAATAGAGACATCAAGAATCTTTCATGAATACACAAATATAAATAACGCGCAGTAATTAGGGTCTCAATCGGAAATTATCGGGAATTTATTTTCCCGGAAATTCCCGGGAAATTGCGACCCCTACTATTAATACAAATTGTCTAAACGTAAAGTGTACACAGTAAAGGAAAAATTGTATTTGATAGATAGGATATGGAACGGTGAATTGAAGTCAAAGATCAGAAGGCATTCGGGGGTACCTGAATCCACCCTCAGGGGTTGGGTGAAAGAGGAGACCAAGCTCCGAGAGTTCACAGAAACTGTCTATGAGTCAGAAGGACTGTGTAGAAAGAAGGCCTAGACAATCAATGATGAACAACTGGACAAGGCTATGCTCATCTGGTTTGTGAAAGAGCAGAGCCAGGGGACTCCTCTGTCAGGTCCCATCGTGAGACACCAGCCAGAGAAGCTTCACCACCAGCTCCATAGAGCTGAGGGAGAGGGAAACTTCTTTGCCAACAAGGAGTGGCTCCAGCGTTTCCAGAAAAGGCACGGCATAGGAGCAGTGAAGATCCCGAGCGAGCAGACGTCAGCTGACACAGCAGCAGACTCCTTCCCAGACCAGGAGATCCTAGATTAGGTGAAGAAGGAGTCAGAAGAAGAGGAGGAGTCAGAGGAAGAAAAAGAGGCAATACCACCAGCAACAGGCAAGAGCCACACTGATGCAGTAGACCCCACTCCACTGGCTCAATGAGTAAGTGGAAGGGTAGCAGGACGAAGAACTCGTCACCACCCTACACCCGAGAAACCTTCTCAGGAGCGCTAGGAAGGGCAGGGTGCAGAAGAAGCTCCCTGACTTTTTTTTATTAAACATTCAGTTGATGGACATTGATGATTTTATTAATATGAATGTATTTTTTTATTTACTTATATAACTATTGCGCTTATTGCCTGATTTAAATCATATGTATAGCAAACTTGATATTTGTGGAAATAAATTTAATTTCTTATACTTCACGCTTTTCGTATTTGTCTTTTCCTTTACCACGCCTTACTACTTTTTAAACTAGACCATAATGCATTGCAAGAGGAAGTACTTTTGAGGACGGTTAAAATTTATTGTATAAAAAATTTGCTGAAAAACACAGAAATAAGTTGAAATTTAGGGTAATTTGCTTTTTAAGCTCCGCGCTAAGTATCTAATAAAAATTTCCCGAATAGTAATATTTACGTGCAAATTTACACGCTTAATTCGAAAATAACAAAGAAATTTTGATAACATCTACCTCGGATTCATTCGCATCACAAGGCAAGTAGGTGTTCAACCTCCTATTATCGCCCACACACCCCACAACTACCGTGATTCACTTGCAGCGCGAGTTGGCCATCTTGGACACCAAGGTCCGCACTATAGTGGTGGACTCTTGTACCAATATCCGCCTTATAAACGGACTTTTTTGTGACACTGAATAAGAAAGGAATTACTCTAAAGAAAATAAATTCAAATATTTGATTATACTTTATACCTTTCAGCATCTACAACACACATTTCCACACTGGTGACCTCCGGGCGTGAACGCACTTATTCATGCGGTCGGCGTTTCATTCGTTTTGACGCGTTCATTACCAGTATTACCTTTTTTTCATTACAAGACAAGCAACAGATTCCCAACCTCCTCAGTTTGTTTTTGACCCACAATTTTCATCTCGACTGGGTCAGTTTTTGAAGTTTCGAATGCCCATAATTTTTTATCCTTTCCCTCTTCCTTAGCGAGAGAGCCTCTTGACTTTGTTGGAAGACAGACTACAGCGGTTACTCTTATTTTTGTCGGGTGGAGGGGCCCTACTAACATAATTCCTTCTTTTTCATCCCTCCTATCATTTCCCTGATAAAATTTATATATATATATATATATATATATATATATATATATATATATATATATATATATATATTACACACAATTGTACATACTGGGATTTTTAACTCATGAGGTGGGATTTTTACCCAGCAGATGCCCAGGTATTTTGGTGTATGAAGGAGCGAACGGTGACGGAGAGATTCTTGTGGTGAATGAGTATAGTGTAACGAATGAATGGGGCGTGAATCCGATTAGCTAGGAATAAGATAGCTAGTTTTGTTAAACCTTGATCAGTCTCCTTACTTTTTTCGACCTTATGCAACAATTACTGTATCAATAATAAAACTTAGACAAGCAACAGAAGGTCAAATGCGCTTTGGAACATTTTGCTGGCGACTGAACAGGCAGCCAAGCAATTGGCCGGCAGCATTTTTGCGACAAATTCTGTCCGTCTACAGAGGGAATATATGGGAGCCCGCAAGACAAAAGTGACCGTCCATGGGGTGTCCGTAGACATTTCGGAAGACCGGATGGGGGCCTTTTTTGCCCGGTACGGCCAAGTGGAAGACGTCGCGGTGACAGTGAGCAACCGGAGACTTTGTTATCCAGGTGACACTGGCACAGAACATTTTCTCTGAAATTCCAAACGTCCTGATGTTCTGGGAAAAGCTGATGCCCGTGTTAGTAGGGGACATCGTCCCTCTTGCAGGTAGTGTGGTACCTCGGGACACGGGTCAAAAGAGTGTCCCGGCAAGAACGTGGTGCCAAAAGCCTAGCCAAGCAAGAGAAGCAGCAACAGCAGCAGTGGTAGCAGCGGAAAAGCAAGGACCCTGACAGTGATTGGAGGGAGAGGTGGTGTAGAGGAGGCGGAAGATTACAAGTCACCCCCTCCCCGCAGCAGGATGTGCGACCACCTCAACAACAACAACAATCAGCCCAGGAGATGCCAGAGGAGATGCATCCACACATCAACCCTCAACCGGAGCATCAGCAACATCCAACCGCCGACATTGCCAATATACATCCTATTCTCCTTCATGTAATAAACCCCTGCATAATTCATACACATCTTCGTTCTGTTGTCCATATTGTTTCACCTGGTCAGATCACAAAGTAAAAATGTGACGGGCTCCCTGTGACATCGTTCATCTACGACTCAGGGGGCGCCCGGGCCATCGCGCCCCCCTCCGGGGTGTCCGCTACACATGTATACATTCACTTTCATCATATATTAGGTTTTATTCCAATTCTAATCATCGCTTTTTAAAACAATGATCATTGCCGAAGAGTGAAGGTAGATGAATTATACATGTATAAATTCACTTTCATCATATGTTTAGGTTTTATTCCAATTCTAATCATTGCTTTATAAAACACTAAACATTGCCGAAGAGTGAAGGTAGATGAATTATACATGTATAAATTCACTTTCATCATATGTTTAGGTTTTATTCCAATTTTAATCATCGCAATTTAAAACAATGAACATTGCCGAAGATTTAAGGTAGTTAAAATAAAAGCGATGTCATGAGGAAAAAAACGTCCTTTTGAAACTACTGCTTATTACGGGCACGTTTGTCCATGTTTGCCCTTTCAACGACATCACATGATATATCACTGGATCTAACAGTGAATTCTAACACTTAAAATATGGAAATTATTGAAATAAATTTTAAAAAAATTAATCTATAATTTTTGGCCACAGCTGAAGAAGTGTGAGGAAAATTATCAAAAACTACATCTTGAACTTTCTTATTGAAAGTTCAAAAAAGAGATCGCAGCCTGCTTAACTCTTAAATAAACTCTGTTTTATTATACTGAGCCTTTCCAGGCAATGGAAACAAGCGATGCCAATCGTTCAACAGAATCTCCGTATGGGTGTCAAAAACGGCGCGGAACCTTTGTTTTTTATAAGAATTATTTCCCTTGAAGTGCTTTTAACGTCGGCAAAAAGACAACATTTAAAATAATGTGTACGAGTACATTGAATATCTTTAATTAATTTTTTTTTCAAATCCAATTATAGAAATAGGAGGCGGCATCTGAAAATATTCAGAGCTAAAATGGCGCAATGGTTTCGTCTTCATTTTAGAAGACTGCTAATTATCCACATGAAAAAAATGATTATCTTTCTGTCATCGATTGGATGGAATAACGAACGAGAAAAAAATCTTAAAACTCAAACTTCTTAACACTGAAGAATTCTAAGGCGACTAAAGAAGAGTCTTTCAAAAACGAAATGTAAGTGAATGATATCAAATAAATGATATTTTTAATCATCTCCATCGGAGATTGAATTTGGTTCCCTACACCATTGTCTGCATACCTAACCACTAAGCCATTTTGCACCCGTTGAATTGTGCATTACGAAATACAAAAAAAAAGACTTGGTAAAGATAACTTTGTTACAAAAATGGACACAATCATTATGAAATGTTGACATTAAATGCTAACTTAAATTAAATACAAATCAAATAGCACCATTAGATTTCGTGAGAAAAAATGTTACACAAACGATTTTTAAGAAAACGGTTTTTAGTGTCATGTACTTCTTTACGCTTCCATTCGGTAAATATTTAGTGAAATGGGTAAGAAAAGTGAGAGTGAAACGGGTAAGAGAAAGTCAAAGTCGAAAGGGTAAGAGAAAGTCAGAGTGAAATGGGTAAGAGAATGTGAGAGTGAAACGGGTAAGGGAAAGACCGATTGAAACGGGTAAGGGAAAGACCGATTGAAACGGGTAAGGGAAAGACCGATTGAAATGGGTAAGGGAAAGACCGATTGAGATGGGTAAGGGAAAGACCGCGTGAAACGGGTAAGAGTAAGACCGAGTGAAACGGGTAAGAGAAAGTCCGCGTGAAACGGGTAAGATAAAGACCGCGTGAAACGGGTAAGAGTAAGACCGAGTGAAACGGGTAAGAGTAAGACCGAGTGAAACGGGTAAGAGAATGACCGAGTGAAACGGGTACGATAAACTCCGAGTGAAACTGTTTAGAGAAAGACCGCGTGAAACGGGTAAGAGTTAGTCCAGGTGAAACGGGTAAGGGAAAGACCGCGTGAAACGGGTAAGGGAAAGACCGATTGAAATGGGTTAGAGAAAGTCCGAGTCAAACGGGTAATGGAAAGGTGAAGCAGTGTGTAGAAAGGAGTACATTCTCAAGAGTATTAATTCAAGTGAACTGTCTCAGCCGCAATTTGAATTCCGTTTTTTTTTTTCTGGTAACTGTTACAACATCCCGCATAGATATGTAGATAGATAGATAGATAGATAGATAGATAGATAGATAGATAGATAGATAGATTTTGATATGGCAGAAGGAATGGAAGGTGTTCTACGTTATCAAACTGAATAACTAAATAGTGGGAAGTAAGGTAACGTGGAAAGGGAAGAAAAGCGATAGAGAAAAATAAGTGTTTACTTCTTTACCTTTTTAAATCGTCAGTTTGTAAAGAATGAAAGAAAGAAAGAAATGAAGAGTTGAATGGTGCGTGTGTCAGACAGAAGATAATACATTAAAGACGAGGTTTTGAAATGCTTTTAAATCTGACAGCTTTGATAACGAACTCTAAGGTAATAGTTCATGCATCCCGCAGTGCGATATTTCAAACTGTGTTCTCATATGCACAAATCATGACAATTATTGTGTGAAATGTCCATAAAGATTTCTCTTAAAGAGTTTCGACTCAACATGAAGGGCATTATAAAGATATAACAATCCCCCTCCCTCTCTCCCTCTCTCTCTCTCTTTGTTTCTTTCAGCCACTTTCTTTCTCTTTCTCTTTCTCTTTCTCTTTCACACTCACTTTCTTTCGATCTCTAGCTATTATTTATATTCCCGAGCAAATCTGCCCGCTTTTTCGCGAACCAACTTCTTTCCCTTTGCTCTGCTTCTCTGTGAATGGCTGTCAAATAGAATCATTTAAGAAGTTCGAGAGTTCATCGTTTATTCCGTAGACAGCAAGTTATATTAATTAATAGATTTTCCAAACATTAAAAATGTCATCATTACTTACATCTCTCTATACATTACTTACTTTCGTTCACATCAGAACTATGATCAAAATGCTAAGGTGGTTACCAGTTTCAGGACAGAAAACAGTTTTATTTACAAAACTAAGCAGTCTACACATAAACACATGGCGCTGTAGATAAAGACTTTGGTTAGATCCAGTGACTGAATCTAAAGAGTTATGAGTTCAATATCAGGCCATAGCAGTGGGTAAACCGAAACTTGGAGATTTGAGTTAAAGGGAAATAACTGAGACACCCGGAAGAGGCATGGCACGCGGAACTAGAATTAATATATTACTAGAATTAATATATTAATAAAATGAATGATTGCTAATAGTTGTACCTTACCGGTAATATCTATTGACTCATCAATTTGCAATACAAAATTTGAATACTGACATTTATTAATATCTGTCTATATCTCTGAAATGAGGTATGATGATTACTTGCATTATTTACATTATTTTGATCTGTCATCTTCATCTTCATCGCCATATTCGCAAAGTCTCGACCGTTGTACGCTCCGGCATTCTTCAGGACACATGACCTAGTAGATAAAGACGTTGGTTAGATTCAGTGACTAGAACCAAATAGTTTCGAGTTCAATACCAGGTCACAGCAGTGGTGAACCAAAACTTGGAAATTTGAGTTAAAGGGAAATAACTGAGACATCCGGAAGAGGCATGGCACGTGGAACTAGAACAATCTACCCTATCTAAACAATCTAAAGGGTTCGGACCGAAACGTTGTGAATATGGCAATGAAGATGAGGGTAACAGTCCGAATACTGTAAATAATGCAAGTAATCATAATACCTCATCTCAGAGATATAGACAGATATAGAGAGAAGACATAGACATAAAGGCCGGAGCGTCCAACGGCCGAAACGTTGTGAATATGGCAATGAAGATGAGGATAACAGACCGAATAATGTAAATAATGTAAGTAATCATAATACCTCATCTCAGGGATATAGACAGATATTTAAGTAATTTAATTATAAAAACCGTCCATAAAACAATTTCTTATTTGTAAAGTTCACAAATGACTAGAATGGAAATATATACAAAATACAGGTGTGTTTTTTAAAAAAGATTAAAGCTGAATCGGCAAATTATTTATTTCGATGAAGCAAGAATACATAAGTTGAGCAATTCTGATAAAACGCCATTCATTTGATGTCACAGTTTCATGCAATATTTTCACGCAGACACAACCGACTTTATATATGCTTCATTACTTTTCACGGTTTCGAGTAAACACTCATACAAAATTTTAGCTTCATATATTAGCTGTGCAAAGGTTTGTGTATCTAGATATATGGGTTGAGTGTATATAGTTAACCTTATGCGAATTATAACATTCGGATATACCGAAAATATAGAAAATATCTGTAAAAGATTCGTCAAGTAATCGCCTCTCTTCTATAATGACATACTTTATATTTTGCGTTTATATCTGAGTGTATGGATTATATAAGAATGATTATGTACGCCCTACTGGTGCCAAAGTTCCGTGTTTTTCTAGACAAATAGGCCCTTCCCTACTCGAAAAACTGATAGAACAAACTCTATCTCAATTTATTCTTGTATCGTATTAAGCTAAAAAAACAAAAAAAAACTTTTAAATATCGATATTTACTGCGTTTTTTGGGGTTTTTTTTAAGGTCATGTCCCTTCAGATCATATGACGCTTGTGAGTTATCCCACTTGACTTTGCCAAAAACGCTCGTTAGGGTGCACTTTTTAAGTCTTTAAAATATATTCTCTCTTTTTTTTACTCTTGCTTCCAAATATAGTCGAACTTAGATGAAGAACCCTGCCCCCGGGGCGCGTTCACTTTCTTGGTCTTTTGTTCACTGAACTCTCACACACACTCTTGTTTCACACAGTCAAGCACAATTCTTATAGAGAGTTTTAATGTCTTTTCATTTTATTTCCATTCTGTATACATATAAGTCATTTTCTTAATAACAAGCATTAATTGTTGTTGGTTTTAAATGTTTTGTGTTACTTATTTTTGCCCAGACTCACATTAGCCCGCCAATATTGTTTGAACGTCAAATGTTCCAGGAAGCATGAAACATTTACTAAAAAATACGTCAACACCTTATCTCAAAAATGTTGAACTCCGCATTACTCTCTAATTATTTTCCTCTTTTATCTGTGAATTGTCATGAATTCTTTGGAAGAATAAGAGTAGTTTCCAGTTGCGTTTTCGGTTTGAAATTCAGTCTTCCTTCTCTTACATTGGTTGCCACCTGAGAGCCTAGTCTATCCAGAAATTTATGATTTAAGAGATTCATTCATACCTTTCACAAGAGTATTCGTACGAAGGAAAGAAGGAAGGAAGGAAGGAAGGAAGGACATTTCTATGTTCCATATTTATAAGTCTACCATTCGTGCTTGCGTTGAATATTGCTGCCACATCTGGTCTGGTGTTTCTACTGCATATTTAGAGATTCTTGATAGAATCCAAAGAAGAATCTGCAATGTTATTGGTCCTTACCTAGCATTTCGGCTTCAGTCACTTACCCACCGGCATAATGTAGCTTCCTTTTGCCTTTTCTATAAATACTTTTATGGTAATTTTTCTGCTGAATTTTCTCGATGGCATCTAACCTTTATGAATTTAAGCACTTTACTAGGTTGACGAAAGGGTCTTATCATTTAACAGTTTAAATGGTTAGAGATACCTATAAGTTCTATGCTAAGTTACTTCTATCGCACTTCTTGCTTGTGGAACTCTTTTCCGGCTTCTTGCTTCCCAGTCAACTTTGATCATTAAAAATTTAAATGCAATGTCACTCGTTAACTTCTTTCGTTTTAATTCCTGTACCTGGTCTCTCTCGTTAATACAGTGTAACCCGGATATAAGAGAGTTGTCGGGACCGGATAAGAAGTCTCTTATATCCGGGTTTCTCTTATATCAGGGTTTGGTCTATTATATATACATTAACACAGGCTCTAATTTAGGACCAGATAAAATATATCTTATATCCGGGTTTCTCTTATATCCGGGTTTCTTATAACACTCAGTAATCCCTTGCGTCTTAGTGACTTTATTGCCTTGGTTGGAAATGATTTTCAAAAAAGAAAGAAAACGAAACAGACTAGCCCTGAATTTGAACTCGCTTCGACGATTCCATGCCGATATCAATGAAACTATCTGCAGACGCCTTTTCCGATTTACAATATCTTAGCTTAATCCGACATATAACTGCTTAAGATAAAAAAAAAATTGTCTTGTGCAAATATTTCAAGTGGAAAAGACCTTTTTGCCTACCTTGAAAATCAGTAAACAGATTTCTTCCTTGAACACAGCAACCTTGACATCAAGGAGTAATACCCAAGTATGACACTACCAAGAAAAACTTGTATGGCACACCAGAGTGCGTGCGTGTGTGGTCAGTATGGTTTTTCCCTAGATATTTTCCCGTTCATCTTCTCCAGAGATTTTTTCCACTTTAGACAATCGTATGTTATTAGCAAATGTCTCAAAATGATCGTGTCACACAAACGAAACGAAGTGAAGCCACTCATTTTCTACACAAAAGAAACTCCAGGATCAAAATCAATCAGCAGTGATATCCTCGACTAACCGCCATCACCGTCCATTATTGCTTCATTTGTTAACCGGGCGGAAAAGGATAACATTTTTTTAATGAGCATGGGTGGGGGTACGGTCTTGATTTAATTTAGCGTGTAGTATATCTTTAAGGTACGTTACTACGTTGAGACTTGCTATAGAAGCAAGTTGAGGCCATTTGTTGATATTCGTACAAGTCAAAAGTTCAAAGAAGATCGTAGCGAAATAAAAGTAAAGCTTATCTTCATGCACATGCACGGGCACATGCATGCCCACACATACACGGAGATATTTCTTATCAATCGAAACTTTTTAGGAAACAGCCCCCACCTTTTTTTTACTAATAGGCCGAATTACGTCTACAGACGTATTCCTATTGGTTAAAATATATTAAAATAAATCAGGGCGTCTATTCTAACCCGGGTATCCCAAAAGGTAACGTTTATAGTATTAAGAAATAATGTCGGATTAAAAATAAAACCTATAAATTCCTTAGGAATTACACACACACACACACACACACACACACACACACACACACACACACACACACATACATATACATATATATATATATATATATATATATATATATATAGACAAAAAACAATTTACTCACGACAAAGATCAAAGATGCAACTTGGTTTCTGTGCATTTTGTTGCACGTCGACTGGTGAGAACCAAAATGGTTGTATATATATAGTCATCCGCATATATATATATATATATATATATATATATATATATATATATATATATATATATATATATATATAGTCATCCGCATGCAACCCTGTTTCGCTGTATCCCAGCTCATAATTGTGGCTAGACATCAAGTCAGAATTATTTATAAATTCACATGTCATGATCAAGCTACATTCATAAATATATTGGACATACCACTACATGCCTATCAAGAAGTCTCTCATGTTACACCTTTCTGACCATAGCTCAGTTAGGATTCTTCTAAACACACGCGGAAACTACTTACATTGTTCGGGTGAATGTCCTCATCTTTGTCGCCATATTTATTTCAACGTTTCGGCCGTTGTACGCTCCGGCCTTCTTCGGGTGGTTTGAATGTCAAATTGAACCCTTTATTTCGCTCACTGGGGTAGACTGTCCACGTGCCATGTTTAATGGATGTAGGTTATCAGTTATCTCCACTGACTTCTCACACTGTTTGGGTCCTGTCACTGGATCTAACCAACGCCTTTATCCACTGTGCCATGTGTCCTTGAGGACATCTGTGTATGAATTTCTGGGTATTATAAACCTAATGTCTTCAGCAACCATTTTTTGCTACATAATACCTCACCTCAGAAATATAGACAGATACTCACGGAAACCTACCAAACTCCATACAACATACATGTAGAAAACACAAGTATAATAGCCTCATGCACATGTAAAAAATATACATATATATATTGAAGTAGTAGGAAATAATGTCGGATAAAAATGCATTGATTCTTTAGAAATGATGGAGTAATGGTTAGCGGCTCGGATTGAGGAATCGAAGAGCCGAGTTCGAATTCCAGTCAGATCCATTAGATTCACTTACGTTCTAATACCCTTGGGAAAGGTATGAATCCTCTTCTTCTCCCTCTAGCTATGTGTAAATAGCAGGACAGACCGGGTTCTATAGCTTTGGATGACAACTGGTCTACCACAGAAAGAAATGGCAACCTACTGCGGGAAAAAACTGCTTAGTCAGTCATGTATCGAAACATCACCTAAGTGTGTATCACGCATGCTACATAACTGTAACTGACTGATACACACACACACACACATATATATATATATATATTATTATTATTATTATTATTCAGAGGTAAAAAACAAACATTTTTAAATCGTTACCCAAAAACTTTCATGATTGTACTTCCTCAGGCAATGGCAGGTAACTGATTTTAAAATGATTTCTTAGGGATATTTAAAAACAAATCGTTACCTCTTTTCCTAAAGTTTTAACCTTGGGAAAAGAGGTAACATAAGGTCAGAAACTAAAAACAGACCTGTGGGTATGTCTGGATTAACCAATTATATGTCAGATCTACGCTAAATAGAAAAATAAGGTCAGAGGGTGGATGTGAGTGAGTTATTTTTTCTTTCATGTCGCGATGAACCAACATATACACATGGCATCATTAAATTTTTTTGAGAATATGAGAGCGGCAATTGTATCTTGATTGTAGCCAGATATGTTCTATTTGTTTACGGGAGTTGGTAGGTCTATCAGATGTAAAGTTAACAGAATCTTTATATATTCAGGAAGCTTCTTAAAGGGGCCTGCAGATAAAAATAAAATGTGGAACATCTATATAAGATGTTAATAATACTAAATAGATTAAAAGTGGAACATCTATATACGATGTTAATAATACTAAATAGAGGGTAATACTTAGCAATATTTAAGGTGAATAAACAAAATAAATTAATTACCCGTAGAAGTTGGACCATTATGTACTAGTAAATTATGGCTTTTAAAAATGGTATTACATAAAAATTTTTAAATGTTAACTATATTTTAAGGTAAAAAATTAACTATGTCGGCAGTTTACAGTTAATTCACTCCCTTTGTTTTAAGAGCGCTTTTTTGTCAGCAAATTTGATTATTTGTAATTTGTCTTGTAAACATGGGAAACACGGTTCATTTAATGATTTACAAGTTCTATTTTTTTTTTTAATATTTTCCATTTTACTGGAGGGGTTTGTTAACTTCTTTTAAGTTCCAAAAATATTTAGAAAGGGGTGTCCTGTTTCTGTACACGTTGTTTGTGAAAGATAATATATGTTGATGCCACCTAGTTTTAAAGGAATTCTTGGTACTCCCGATATAATTTTTTTTAACTTTTGGGTTTTCTATAGTAGAGCATATATATATATATATATATATATATATATATATATATATATATATTGAGCACATTTTTAAAAAGTAAATGCTTTTTTAAAAGTAAATGGTATGAACTGTGGATTTTTAATCCATTTGTTCTTTCTTTCATTTGGATATATATCTATTGTACGGCCAGTTGGGCACCGTCTGTGAGAAAAAGAGTAAAATGGTGCAATTCACTTGGCCAGAAATTTGGTACTACTTGGCATTCGCTCTGGAAGCTCTAATATGAATATTTCAGAGTGCTAGGGTGTCACTCTGAGGACAGTGCGGAGTATTCAGAAAGAGTTGGATGAGTCTAATGGTGATTACGAAGGTGGTTGGAGTAACCACTAATGATGGCAACGTTATGTCTCTATTCATATTCCCACTGCGCCCCAGACTCAACACGAAGGCATACATCAAGTGCTTTGAGGAATTAGTGTTGCACTGGGTCAAGAGAGTGGCTGCTGAAAGACCCTATATCTGACAACAGGACTCTGTGCCATGCCACACAAGCAAGAGAACCCAATCCTGGATATCAGATCATTTCTGCAAACACATCACCCCTTACATCTAGCCAACTAACAATACATTTTAAAAGCAAAATCACTAGTAATACATGAGCTACAATACATTTTATAGTAAAATTACCAGCAATACATTTTTATTTAAAAAAATAGCCCCTCAACCTCCGATGTCTTACTCTCTGGGTTGAGGTGTCTACTCGGTCTTAACCGGACTTAAGGAAGTGGCCGTAGATCCCCTGAGCATCCGTAGATCATTCGACCGGTCCACTGGTTTAATCCGGCTTCCTGCCCACGTTTTGTTTGGTTTGATACAGAAAGCAGAAGTGATGTTCATCCATTCACGGTCGACTGAAGATGTTGACACGGCTGGAGAGTCTGTGCTAAGAAATTTAGAATGCACCAAAAAATATATATATATATGCAGAAAGCCGGACAAACAACTATTCAATGGTTGAATTGTTAATGTCTTTTATATAGCAGAAAAGAATAGTAGAGAAAAGAAACGGGTTACAGAAAAGAAAAGTAATTGACATAAAAACTCATACACTGGATTCTAGACACAGAGAGAGTGGGTTGTGATTAACTTGTTGTTAAATCGTCTCAGAACGATATACGACTCTTGCGATGGAGAGATAAAGATTTCTGTGCGCGGCTTTAAGTTTATAGTACGTTCCGCCTCGGCAGTAGTAACAGTAGTAGTAATCTTCGTGGTAGCAGAAGCAGTGGTACTTATATCAGCAGTACATGTTAACGGACGCTTCGTTCCAATCTCTGACGTCACTTTCGTACTTCTTTGAGCCTTCAATTCAACTCTGTTCACTTTCAATCTCCGACATCTCTCCACCCAGCTCGACTGCACTCGTAAACAGACGAGCCAAAAACTACCTTGCGTCTGCCTCTTCCGTCTGCAAGGAGATGGAGAGAATAATTCGTCTTGCTCGGTCCAAATTCTCTCTTCAAGAATGATCTCCAGTCTCTCGTATATGAACGATTATCAACAAAACAAAAGAAAATACTTCGTGTAATTTCGTTAAAGGAGAGGGGTGGCTTGTTCGACGTTTCCGTTCCCAGTGGTAGTAATAATAGTAGCAGTAGTAGTCTTAGATGTTGGAGGCGCAATTCGCTTCTTCGTTCTTATATCAACAGCACATGTCAGCGGGCGTTTTGTTACAATCTCTGACGTCACTTTTGGACTTCTTCGTGCCTTCAATTCAACTCTGCTCACTTTCCATCACCGACATCTCTCCACCCAGCTCGACTGCACTCGAAGACAGGCGAGCCAAAAACTACCTCTTTTATTCAGCATAACTGTGCGTTTATATAGATAAACCTGGCTGGTCATAACCGGCCCTTGGCCCCACCACCTCACACGCGATCATCACGAGGTTCTGGCTGCGTCAACCAAAATCATGTGAATTCCAAAGTTCCTCATAGCTTACTAAGTTCTATTTATAATTTTAACCGATAAAAATTATTTCGATCATCTACATTTTCGTTCTAACGACCCAAATTTCATTGGGTACAACTTTTGCCCTAGATCAGATTTCCCATCATAAACAAAAATGCTCTGATCTAATTTCGCTACTCACATCCACTCCAATTTCAATTAAAAAAAAGATATGTGTGTGTGTTTCCCCGACTCTCTTTTCTGTCACACAAACTATATATCTTAAAAATACGTTTGTGCTGAAAGTTAAAATTATGTAGAAAATGTCTGTAGGTGAAGCCATAAAATTGCGTACAAAATATTAAGATTTCAATATTAAATAACCCATAAAGGTTGATATGCCGCTAAACAAAATCAATGAACCAATTTAAATCCTCCGTGGACAATGACTTTGTGAATTAAAACGTTATCTCGTTAATGTGGTGACATACGAATTGTGAGTTTAATTCTCGGTTGAACATAGTTGAACATTAGTCCACGTGTAAATAAGCACTTTATTCATTACAGATTTTATAATTGCACGAATTGGACAATAAAAGTGCAATAATAAAAAAGATGCTGTTTCGCATAATTGAACTCCGTCAACAGACACTATTTAAATAACTTAGCAACTATAATCACGCTGCCTTTACACTTTCTACTGAAATAATTAGCCATTTGAAAAAAAAATATTTATATTTGTGGCATAAATTCATCTACAAATTTTCCCTCAGAGGGAAATGTCCACAGATAAACATTAAAGCCGCACGTAAGATTCTGTCAACCGCGAAGGCATTTGTGAAATATTTGTTCCATTTCAAAGAGAGAAGCACACTAATTGGGAGAGAAGAAAACATACTCCAGGAAGAGTATCTTTAAATACATCCGCCCACATTGTAGACGTGCTGAGCGTATATGACAGTTTATTCATGAAACAACAGTTAGGCCAAGTATACTGAACGGGATAGAAAGATAGATAAATATGTATGTACGTCGGTAGGCCGGCCAGTTGGTCGGTCGGTCCGCCCTGTAGACTCCCCAACGGAGTATAGGGTCACAGCCGTAGAACACTAGGCTTTGGCTCTCGTTTGCTGTTACGGTTTCTGTAGTAAGTAGATTTTTACCAGTTAGAATTGCTAGCTCCACTTGTTTTGAATTCAGAATTTTCCTTCTCATAGACTTGCTACCAACCAAGGCTATAGAACTCATTCTACCCTGTTACTAACTCCTAGTTGAGAAAAGATTTATTTATATCTTTCTCAAGAGTATCTGCGTGAAAGTAAACACAACGACCTAGGCTGGAATTTGAACTCGGCATACCAATTCTGCTTTCTGCACTGATACATCCACCAGACAGACAGATCAGAACCCTGATAGATAGATAGATAGATAGATAGATAGATAGATAGATAGATAGATAGATGGATTTTGATTGTTTCATTTGTTTGTTTAACGGCATATGAACTTCTTATTGGTCATTTAATACCGAAATTTTATTTTCTTGGGATATTTGAAGTAATAAAAATATGATATATTTTATTAAGTCTTCACAATACATGTTAGCTGATTAGTTGGTTGACTGATATTGTTAAGCGGCATGATAGATAGATAGATAGATAGATAGATAGATAGATAGATAGATTAGAAACCCTAACAGATAGATAGATAGATAGATAGATAGATAGATAGATAGATAGATAGATAGATAGATAGACTAGAAACCCTAATAGATAGATAGATAGATAGATAGATAGATAGATAGATAGATAGATAGATAGATAGATTAGAAACCCTAATAGATAGATAGATAGATAGATAGATAGATAGATAGATAGATAGATAGATAGATAGATAGATAGATAGATAGATATAAATAGGCAGGGACTGAGATAGATAGATAGATAGATAGATAGATAGATAGATAGATAGATAGATAGATATTAAAAACTGTGATAATAGTTAAATTAGCACTCTAATGATGAGAAAAGCTTTTATTCAACATAGAAAATATTTATTTTTCAACATAATCTTTGCCAATATGCATAATTCAGTGATTAATATTCATAACACAGATCGAACATTGAACAATGAATGTCTGATCAAACTTCAGCTAATAACTTCATGTCGGGTTACTGACTTATTGATCGCTCCTCACAGATAGCATAGAGCAGAGAGGCTAAAATGAATAGGATCAGACAGAATGATATAAATAGATGCGAACACTGAGATAAGCGATACTTACTCGGTTCATATTATCAGAGACATATCGATCAGTAGATAGATAGAGACGATCACGATTTAAATAGGATCATAGATATATAAACAAGGATTAAACGATAATAATGACGATAACAAACGATAATGAATGATAGATAAATCATAAATAGTTAATGCCTGAAGCATTTATTTTAGTTGATACATTAATATTTTTACATTTTCATTGACGGGAATATTATGTGCAAGATAAACAATTATTCCAGACTGCCTTATCATTTCCACTTACAAAAAATGTCATTTCACAAAAAGGAGCAAAACTATAGTCGCCTAAATACAAACTGAAGCCGTTTAAATTAAATATGAAGCAAATGGCGGGAAATTTCTGTAAATTAGCGGGAAATAAAAGTAACCATGAAAGTTGTCTTGCGAATCTTTGTAACAGAGAATTAAATTAATTTAAACAAATATAACTAATAAATTTTACCAAATTCTATTGTGAAAATGTTTCATATAAAACTTCCTGCGACCTTATTTACTGTTAAAAGAAAAAGACAAAGTGAATTTTCATAATGAGTTTGACATTGCTGATATTGTTTTAATAATAATTCTGATGGCAATTTCAGAATAATAAAAGCTTTCTATTTTGTACCAAGCATTTTTATTTTCTACTTCATATAAAAGCAAAGCGAATCTATGTTTATAACTAGTGTTATACATAAGTTCATTGCCTAGGCAACAACGTTTTTGGCTTTAATATATTTCTTTTGGGGAATGACATACTTCACATCATTTAATATACATATACAATACTATTTCAAATCTCTTGCTTTTCTTATCCCTTTATATTACACTTCACATTGTGTGTTATATATATATATATATATATATATATATATATATATATATATATATATATATATTATTAAATGGACAAAGTCCGACAATTATTTAAAGACATTTTTATGTTTAACATTCTTTTTATAGATACAAGTATTTAAGTAAATGCTCTGTTTTATAATAAACAGTATTAAATAACATTTACCGGTCTGAATGTCCGAGAAATTTTCATAGAAAATATTCGTCCTCCGACAGGATTCGAACCTGTATCCTATACGGAACCGTCATATAGCCTGAAGTGCCTTTTAACCGATTCGGCCACTAAGGATCGTTCGGTTGGCAAGGTTGAATTTACTGCTTATAAACTTCAATCTTCCATGAATCTTTCACGTACATTCATAACTGCTCATGGCGTATCAAATGTAAACAAATGACGTCACATATTATAAAATGGTCAAAGTCTGACAATTATTTTGAGACATTTTTATGTTTAACATTCCTTTTTTATAGATACAAATATTTAAGTAAATGCTCTGTTTATAATAAACAGTATTAAACAACATTTACCGGCCTCATAATGTGTGACGTCATTTGTTTACATTTGAAACGCCTATAAAAAAAGGATGTTAAACATGAAAATGTCTTTAAATACATATATATATATATATGTGTGTGTGTGTCTGTCTGTCTGTCTGTGTGTGCGTATCTAAAGTAATGAATTTTTATTTATAAATATGACTGATTTTATTACTTAAACGTTATTTTTAGTGGGTAGCCTTATGTGTGTAGACGCTCCGTTTATTTATTAAACTTTATATTTATTTATTTTCGTCTACCGGACGGAATATTCGAGAAATCTTATTAAAGGAAAATGTGCGCTCTCCAGCAAGATTCGAACCTCCGTCACCTCTGGGCAGGGGAACGTGTCTTTAGACCTCTCGGTCATGAAGTCCGTTGGTGATCAAATAAATTTGCCTTTAAACATTAAAGGGATCATGCTCGATTTCTTTCAATGTTAGTGTTCTGACTATGAGATTCGGGTTCGAATTTCACCCTGCTCGGTGTGTCAAGGACTGAGGAGACGATCCCAGCGTGTGGCATCGTTGAGAAGTTCCTGAAGTCTGTATCACGAGTTAACCATATAGCCTTGTGGGTGAAATTGGGCAGACGAAACTATTCGGAAGCCACCGTGACCGAGTGTCCGAGCGTACTAGCTTCATTCAAGTGCTGATCACACCAGATTATACGCTGTCTTCCAGAAACCGAAACTGAGGCATGCTTAACAGAGTTGCATTGTAAACCACAGCCTGTGAGTGTTGAAGAAAGACAAGTATGCCTGAACAAGTATTTATCTCTGGGATTAGCTAGCAACCCTAACAGACGACATCGTCTCCTAAAACTACATTGCGGAAGATTTTGTTATACTGAGCGACGACTTTGACCATAGATGTTGGTGGTATTTTAGTTAAGGTTAAAAATAACCATTTTTTTTAATTGTTAGAGAGAGCAGCTGAAAGGTATTGTGTTAAAATATCATCTGACATGAAAATTTATCTGAAGCAGAAAATTACCATTTAATTCCTTCACGTGGAAAAAAAACCTCACTTATCGAAGAAAGATAATGATTTCCATTTGAACCTTTGTTTTAATCAGCAGTGTTATTTTGCTTCCTATATCAGGTGTAGTTACCATGGAAATAAATAGGAAGCATTACTTTCGGAGTTTCATTATATATATATATATATATGTTTAATATATATATATATATATATATATATATATGTGTGTGTGTGTGTGTGTGTGTGTGTGTGTGTGTGTGTTATTTGGCAGCAACTTTTCTTATAAACATGTAGTATTGAATGTTAAAGACAACATAGTCTTGCATATTTTCTTTTGAATTTTCTCATATTCTCTAATGAGACTTTTTATTTGAAAATGGTTTCGAAATATGTATTGTCCATACGATGACCTAGCGCTTTCGAACATCATTGTTCATCTTCAGGGTCAATATTTTTAGTCAAAATTTTTTAAACAAACATTTGCCAATTATCTTGTAGCGTAATCATATTGCTACTTTTTTTACAAACTAAAAACGTTAAAATCCTTTTAAATTCAAAAGACGCGATGATGTTATCACGTGCAGGGCGAAGATTTTTATCATGTGACAGCGTGAAAAAGATTTCCAATACACAAGCCAAAAGATCGAAGAATACTTTATAAATTTAAATATATTATAAACATTGTAATATGTTACCAGAAATATTGTAATCTATACGATTAATAATTTTGTTTTTAATATTTTCAAATAAAAAGTCTCATTAGAGAATATGAGAAAATTCAAAAGAAAATATGCAAGACTATGTTGTCTTTAACATTCAATACTACATGTTTAATATATTTATATATATATATATATATATATATATATATATGTGTGTGTGTGTGTGTGTGTGTGTGTGTGTGTGTGTGTGTGTGTAAAAATAAATGAATAAAGATGAAAGGAAAACTTATCTTAGCCGACTCTTTTCGGATTTTATCAAAACAAATGTAATGATTTTATTTTGCAAAAAGTATTTATAAACATTAGTAAAAATGTTTTTACTTTTTCGAAATTTGAATGATATATATATATATATATTCATGGAGACCTACCGGACACTATTCGGAATATACTAGTCGACAACACTAATATAATAGCATCATCCACTTGCAAAAAAAGGCTAAAAATAATTGAAGCCTTACTTATAAAATTAAACAAACCAACCCTTAATAATATTAACTTTGAACATGGACATAATATCTTGACCGTGTTTTGAAACCAAAAAATGAATCACTTTATAAAACACACACAAACTATTTCTAATTCTAACAGTTGAAATATAATCCTTGATAATGGCTAAATGTATAGCCGAAAGCGCTCGGAAAAGAACATTCGGACAATTTTTATATAATTTATCCTCTGAAAAGAAAAACTTTATTAGATCGCACGAGAAATTATATAAAAAACTAAATAAAATCACCTTGTCAGTCGTTTTTAATGAAATGTGCTTGAAAGAAGGATTGCTCCCTAAATACACAAATATATATATATATATATATATATATATATATATATATATATATATATATATATATATATATATATATATATATATATATAATGTATTGGGGCAGACGATCAGTATTTAAAAATATATTCTTAAATATAACAGACAATGAATGTCTATTATGTCTGATCAGGAGCCTTTCCAAATTTCGAATGTTTGCTTTAATTTCTGGTGAATTTCTGATCTTAGTTTTATTAAGCAACATTACTTAGAGTGCATAGACATGTATAAAATATTAGTTGACAGCACAATAACACTCAGACATACAGACAGTAAAAAGATCCTTCAAATATTGCAGGCCATCTACATTAAAACGAAGCAACCTACTCTCAACAAAATTACATTTCAAACTAGTCACAACACATTATATTGCATCTCGACATATGGTTCTGTTGTAATATGTCGGTCTATCACGTGGTATGACGTCATAGAATCGCATCTTAAGATCAGCGTCTGCTATTCAGTGACCTTTATCGTCGCATAGCAATCTTCTATATCAAAATAACAAAATATCATCATTGACGGTGGATATCTTTGTTTCATGTCTGTATAAAACCCTCTGAGGATGGTTCATGTGAGCCGAAAGCTTAGGACCAACTTAACCAAAAATATATCCAAATGTTGGACAATTTTTGTCTTTATTTTCACCAGAAATTAAAACAAACATTCGAACATTAGGACGGCTCATGATCAAACATAATAGACAAAGGAGGCAGAAAGCCAATCCTAAACAAAGAATACAGAATAAACCTCTACTCCTGTTCAAAAGAGGGTGGGAGTGTGAATTGGACGATAGTATATGGCATTGAAGTAGACTTTAGAGTGGACTCGGCATTTTATGCTTTTATTTTAAAAACGTCTTCTTATATCTCAAGATTATTTTGAGAGGCTAAAAATGGATTAAGAAAGATTTCAATGCATTCCGATAGTTAACCTATATTCCTAAGTGAATCCATTGTAGCTTTTATCATTGTTTTTGGATATTCCACGAATTTGGTGTTATTGGAAAATTGCCTAATTACAAGCTCTGTGGGCCAATTCTGTAACGGACAGACAACAAATAAAAACTAATAGGTTTTGATGAAGAAACCTTTAACCTTTTTCAAAAGCTTTCAGATCAATTCATGAGTTCAATACGGTTGAACAAGAGACATTCAAATTCAATAGTTTCTTGTCCTTTATCGATAGTTGCAGCTATTTGGTTTCTAGGTTTCCGTAGAAACGAGAGTTTTTAGAATCCAGAATTTTGTAGTTCTGTTTTTGCCTCTGGATTTCCGAGGATTTGTTGAATATTAGCCACTTGAACACCAACGAAATGATTGCATATTCTTAAATGGTAATATATATATATATATATATATATATATATATGTGTGTGTGTGTGTGTGTGTGTGTGTGCGCGCGCGCGCGCGCGTGTGTTTCTGTGTATGTGTGTGTGTGCGTGCGTCTCTCTGAGTGTGTGTTTCATTTTAATTTTGTTCTTTTCAATTTCAGTGTTACTCGCAGAGGACATTTTAGGTTTTTGTTCTTTATGGGCTTCCGTAAAGTCGAGTAGTGAACCAGTTGCCACTAGAAAGTCATTGAATTGATAATATTATTTTTTAAAAAGCGAAAACGCAAGCAAAATAGATTTTCATCACTTTCAAACCCTTTTCTATATCTCAAAGTCTATATCTGCTTTTCTCACTCTTTCTTTTACTTTTTCTCCCTCTTTATATATATATATATGTGTGTGTGTGTGTGTGTGTGTGTGTGTGTGTCTATGTATGTATGTATTGAATATGGTAATTACATATTCAGTTTCCTAGCAGTAAAGTTAGCCACTTGAACGATGTCAAGCATATTACAAAGTCTAACCAAAAAAAAAAATGTTTACGCATGTTTAATACTAATATTCGTTTCAGCCTTGTTTTGAAGACGCTTTTGCCATACAAACACGTGACTTCATTAAAAGCTTATGACTTATTTATTTGTACAGATTTCAAATTTCCCATCTTCAAGATGAATGCCTTTCAGAATGCATAGTCATCTATCGAAGTAACTTCGTTCTTGTTACTTCAGGCGAAAGATATACATATTGAAATGTAAACGAAACACTGATTTCTTTCGTATCTCTCATCTTAATATTATAGCCTGAAATATATTTTTCTTTCTCTTTTTTTACCTCGTGGCTTTCAAAAATGAAATCTTTTCTTGTTAGTATTCCTCTACTCCAACCTTGTTAATATCATCGAAAGTTTTATCAAATATATACAGAGATATTATCTGAATATTTAGTTCTGTAACGTCCAACCAGCCAACTAGATGAGCGCTTCGAAACGAATTGTGGGTATTACAGAGGAAACTTTGTACCTGGTTGAAGAAAGCTTAGGAATATTTGTACTACATTAATTTGGATTTTTTAAATTAAATTTAATTTTTAAATTTTAATTTTGAGTGAATTATTTTGAACTTGTTTCTAATATCAAGTATCAAGTCCGACTGTTATCATGTATCCCATAATTACCTACAATATTTTCAGCCCCATCAAAGATTAAACCTTTTCCCACCATCAGACTTTTCTTATGAGTTCTGTGGACAGACACTCAGTACGATTGAAGGATCTTTCAAAGGGCATATGAGTCTTCGTTAGGGTCAACGACCAATTAGCACGATGGGGTAGCTATGTATGCAGGATATGCGGTGATGGCAGGGCATCCCTGTGCGGACGGTTTCCTATACTGACGTCCACTGCCAGAATGGAGGCTTCTCTCGATGGAATCAACAGCCACGTGTCCGTGATCAAAGTGAGCCTTCAAGATGGAGGACATTGGCTGCGGTTTGACCTAGAAAATAATGGGCTACGTCAGGTTTACTTGGCCAAGACACGCTACACATGAATTACTTCTTTATGATATAATATATATGCGTCACACTCTAATATATATACATATATATATATATATATATATATATATATATATATATATATATATATATATATATATGGAAAAATAGATAGATAGATAGATAGATAGATAGATAGATAGATATAAATAAATAGG
This sequence comes from Acanthosepion esculentum, assembly GCA_964036315.1. Lineage (NCBI taxonomy): Eukaryota > Metazoa > Mollusca > Cephalopoda > Sepiida > Sepiidae > Acanthosepion > Acanthosepion esculentum. The sequence goes on along the minus strand of OZ038484.1, from coordinate 135,906,788 downwards.
CAGGGACTGTGATAGATAGATAGATAGATAGATAGATAGATAGATAGATAGATAGATAGATAGATAGATATAAATAAATAGGCAGGGACTGAGATAGATAGATAGATAGATAGATAGATAGATAGATAGATAGATAGATAGATAGATAGATATAAATAAATAGGCAGGGACTGTGATAGATAGATAGATAGATAGATAGATAGATAGATAGATAGATAGATAGATAGATAGATAGATATAAATAAATAGGCAGGGACTGAGATAGATAGATAGATAGATAGATAGATAGATATATAGATAGATAGATAGATAGATAGATAGATAGATAGATAGATAGATAGATAGATAGGTTTGTATTATAGAATAAGGAGAAATATGACGTTTATAAGTTGAGCATGTTACGACTTTTATTTATGATTAATCAGATAATATTGGAAAATGAGTTGTGAAAGAGAATGTTTCAGTAATTTGAGTTCTGTCTTTTTCATTGGTCAGGTAGATCTCATGTGATTATAACTTGTGCTACTAATGTGTGTGTGTGTCTGTGTGGATTCTAGAGAGTATGTCTGTGTCAGTCTGGTAGCGTCCGGTTGTTTAATTAATAAGCATTTCTACATTAACCAATAACCCTATATTACAATGAGTTTTTTTTATAAATATTACTGTAGTCATGAATATACAGTGGCCTAAGAAAAGTTTTTAGCCAGGAGAAATAAACTACATCCAATTTCAAAATTTAATTACGTAATCCCGACTCAACATAAATAAACAGTATTTGGAACTAGTATAGAGTAGGTCCTCCATTTGCTAGTTTCAGTGCTTGTATTCGATTTTTCATGGATTTGATCAACTTATCAATAATCGTCTGATTGCCACTCCTTTAGCAATGTTACTTGAAGGCTTGCCATTGACGTGATTTTGGTTGCACGATTTCGAAGTTTTCTCCCAAACGTGCTCTATTGGATTCATGTCAGGACTTTGGGCTACCCATGGCAGTGACTTGATTCCGTGCGATTCCTTCTTGGCCTTTGTTATTTTGCTTGTATGACATGGCGTTACATCTTCTTGAAAAAG